>OY979707.1:14230289-14311204 GCA_963855925.1 Inga laurina
TTCATTGTTTTTATCTACGAAACTTCCAATTTTCCAACATAGGTTTCCAATTGTCAGAATTGAGAACCGGGGCTACTCCCCACACAATTTTTCACATGGAATCCACTGAAAACATCAAAACAATCAAATTTCCATTCCTTTCATAAGTTCTGTTTTGGGCATAATTTTAGGATTTTTCACAACAACAACCAATTTAGAGTTCAATCACTAAACTTAGCTCATTTGCCTCTAAAACAACATATAAGCACATGTATAGGATGAAAGCTTCATGAACACTAAAAATTGAAATTAGGTTTGTCAAAATAGCCCACCAAAACTCAGCCAAATCAAGCATCATATACATCAGAATGATGCTCTTACTCACTTCTTGCTTCTTCTTATGTTATTTTCTTGATTCCTTAACTTCTGTTCTTGCAAAATGGCTGAAAACTCCTCCTCTTCAAAAACAAGAATCATAGAAATGAAGCTAAGGAAGAGAGGAACAAGTTTCATGAAGGGTATTTGAGCTAGAAATGTGATTTACCAAGTGAAAATCCAAGAAGAAACTATTACCTCCAACTTGTCTTCAAGAGAACTTGGTTTTCTCTTTCCTCTTGCTAGTAGCTGACTTTGAGCTTGAAGAGAGAGGGAAATATGTGTTTCAATTGATATCTTCATCCCCTTAACTCTCTTGACCGAAAGTTTCCAAGGAAAAGGAGGGAAAAAGAAAAAGAACTAATGTGTGGCCCTAATTGCTTCTTGTATAAAAGATGAAGAATTAATTGAAGTTGAACATTTGACCAACTTCCTTCTTCTTTTTTTGTCCTAACGTACCAAAGGAGCAAAAGGTGAGGTAGTATATTGACTAAATGCTTACTCTCTCTCTCTCTTAGCATTTTCTTGACCGAAATGAAGAAGAGGAAGAGTGATAAAAGCCTTAGCATGATATTTTTGACCAAGTCTTCACCTTTAGTTGGTCATCTAATTGTTTCTCTTTCTTGCCTCATGATATATGAAAATGGAGCATGAGAAAAGAGATGATAACCTCTTATAATATCTCTTTGAATTTAATGTGTAATGGCCATTTAAACTTGCCTACAATTTTTGAATTTTTAACTCTTTATTTTACTTGGCTAGAATTGCTTTCTCTTGTCTTTCTTTATCGATACGAAAATAATTTCTTGGAAGAAGATAATGATCTCTCAAAAATATCCTCTTACACCTCCTTAATTAATATTATTTAAATTGTCAATTTAACACATGTTTACTTTGGCTTTTCCTGCTCATGTTTATTTGGCCATTCCCCTTTTTCTTCCTTTTTTGGATGACATGTTGGCTTTTGGGAGAGCTAATGAGCCTCTTGAAATATCATCATCCATTTCCTTGAACAATATTTATTTGATTGATTTTGATGAAATGAACAAAAATTAAACAGAATAATTTTTTTTCTTTTGTGCATGGAGCTCTATTTGGTTCAAATTAATAAGAATTAATCATATCAATAAAAGTAAAAGAAATCAAAATCCATATGTATCTGTCAAGACAGGCTCATTGTTAAAGCTTAAACCTTTAATTAACATGCTTTAACTTTCACTAATTCATATGTGTTTGTTAGCTAACTAACATGAAAGTTTGCACAAAATACAAAATAAGAAAAGCAGTATAATGAAATTTATTTATTATCAATATAAATATAAAAAATTTTATAATTAACTCATTGCATCAATAATCCATATATAATATGCAATATGGTTGGTCTTATTTTTTTTAAGATTATATTAGTATGATTATTAGTGTAGTTTCCTCAATATATAAAAAAAGTAGTATGATTATTAGTGAAGTGAAGATAGGGTTGCTTTGTTAGCCACAAGAAGATGAGAACAAGGAGATAGGAACGAACTATTTGTAATTCTCTCTTTTAAGAAAGATGAAGTCATGATAGAAATTATAGTTCTCGATGAGAAAGTAAATAAAAAAAAATTAAATTCATGCTCTAACTTATCTTTGGCTAAGAAATTGCTTACATAATAACCTCATATTAGTTCCCTAAAGAACAATTGTTAGATTAAATTGTTGATATTGTTCTGAATTAGATCTTGAGTTTGTTTGTTTTGTTTGAATTAAGCTGAAATAGTTTGTTATTGAAATTTTAGGATATTTTACTTTTAAGGGGAAATGCTGCCGAATTTTTTGTTGAAAAAAGTGAAAAAAGGCAATCCCACCGTATCGTTGACCATTGTTCCAAACTTGAGTGTTATTGGGAATGGCTTAGGTGGTAACAAAATGGATCATAGTTGGATGAATACTTTGAGAACTAGTGAAGAATATGAGAAAGGGGTGGAAGAGTTTATTGAATTCTCTAGAAAGAATGGTTCAGCAAAATATGAGAAGTATTTTTGTCCTTGTGTTAATCATTTAAATGAGAGTTGACTGGATGCTGATGTCATAAAGGATCATCTACTTTATGATAGAATAAATCTGCGATACACAGGGTGGATATGGTATTGTGAGAAAGTAACGGATTTCCGTTACATAAGAAGGAAGATGTGGATGTTATAGATGAAGATATAATGGAAAAAATGATTCACGATGTTGAGGTAGAATACTTTGCACAATTGCAGGAGTATGATAGCTTATGGAGTAATACAGAGACACCGTTGTACCCTGGGAGTAAGTATGTCACACCCTTACCTTGTTTTAACCTTTTTTTCAGAGTTTTTGCGAAAAACGATATATGGTTCAGTGGGCAACATAGGAATAGCATAAATATACTGATAATATGTACATAATTACATAATTTTCCCTGAGGTGTTCGTACCTGATCATTATCATTAATGCAGCCACACAGGGCTACTTGGGTATCTAAACTCGTCTCAATGAAACAGAGACATCTTCTCATCTTCGTTCCACCATTGCAATCCCCTCATATGGTTCTCTACCTTGTTCTCAGTATATCTTCTGTCTTCTCCTGTCTAAATTGTTGGTAGGGGAGGGTGAGATTTGAGAAAATATGAGTAGAAAACAATACCAATATGCATGTACGATAAATGTTTAATGCATGACATGCTTGCATCATATAACTCATGCTTACACAATGACAAATCTGTAAGCTCAATGCTTCGAACCATATACTTATGGTCATAACATAGATTGAAACATAGCTTCAAATCATTCATACATATTTCACATAATCAAGCAAAGTAATAACATGCATCAACACAATAACACAAATATTATATACATGTAGGAGAAGTAAGTTTCCTACCTTAACCCTTTCACGCCTCGAAACGTGTGCCTCGTAAAGCGTGCCAACGAATGGGCTCACAACTTGGTTGTACAATTCCAAAGATACAATTTAGACACTTCCATAGTATTTCTAGGATTTATATGAGCCTATTATGAAAATTTACTAAAATGCCCCCAGGGACTCGGCCCGGCCTCGTCGTACCTAGTTTGACTGTACTTTTCCTGAAATTTTGACATGGGCTATTCTAACATTTTTTTGCCTAAGGAATCCATTTCCGGATTCGGAATTATCAAATTCAATGTAAAATTACAAAATTACCCTTGACAGCCCCACTTTAAGGGTTTTAGGGGTGTTTTCGTAATTATGTTTTTTTTGCCTTTTCTGAAAAAGTAATCAACTGTAACCCCACCTAATTTTTCCTCCTGAACTCAATGGAATCATCAAATCATTGAAAATCCAACTCTAAGGACCATTTACAGCCCTGGCCGAAATTACACAACTCTCTGGGGAAAATTGGGATTTTCGATTCCGGCTCTACAGACGTGTTCCTTTATACTCCTAATCACTTTATTAACCATTATATTAGGTTAGAACTACTATTTAGTATCAATTTTGGCAACATAACACTTCTAACACAACATTTCCAAATTTTACAAACAAAGACAATCCGACGAAATTTCACCGATTAAATTGTCCAAAGCAGTCATAACAATCAAATATTGAAGTTTTAGAAGTTACCTCAAAGTCCCTCTGGCTTTTCCTCATATGGATGAACCCTAGCCCTTCTTAACAAGGAAAATTCAGCTTCAAAAACCTTTAAAATACATGGAAGAATAGCTTAGGAGCAATATTATACGCATTAGGTATGAATTCATCGAAGAAATCGACCTACCTTGCGAGTTTTCTTCCCTTCTCTCTCTAAATGCTCTCAAACCTCTCTCTTTCTCCTATGGCTACTGCAACATGACGGAAATGAGAAGAGGATGAATATGAGAAATATCTTATAAGTCCATGCTTACGTCACCTTTAATTATGATGATGCATAATTCCCATTTTCAGATTTTTCAGAAATTCTGACAGATTTTCTGCCCTAACTTTGAAAAATCATAACTAATTCTATAAAAATCAAAATGAGGTGATTCCAAAACCAAATGAAAGATATTTAAGTCTTATTCACTAGAAAAAATATAGACCATTACCAGAAATCACCACACAATTCCAGAATTACACAAAATTCACTACTGCCCCAAAACAAAGTCCAGTTTCAACATCAAACTTTGGACAACCAGAACTCCCAGCTCACAAAACAAAATGACACAATTTATATATCCATTTTGAAGCTTGGAATGTGAAATTTAAGACTGGAAAGTTTCATAATTTTTAGACATCATTTGCCCATTTAAAATGTCAACACAAACAGACTGCCCAGCAAGAAGTTTCAATGGACAAAATTTTCCAAATTTCCATTTAATATTCCAAACCAATTCCAATGACCAAATAACACAACATGACATCAATTGCACCATATTACACCATCTAATTCCACCATTTCAAAATTACACAAAATCATTGCAAAATTCACAATTCTCATCATCTTCTCCAGAAGTGTTCATTTATCACCAATCACATCCACTTTTGGAGTCATTTACCCTTTGGAATCTGGCTAAACCGGGGCTTAGCAGTCCACTTATTTTAGGCTTATTCTCTAGCCTCAAATCTCAAAATTTGGGGTATTACAAAGTATACACGGCTGACAGGAACATTGCATTTGGTTAACTTAAAGGCAACTTATGGGTGGACTGATAGTAGTTTCACATTGCTGCTTGAATTATTGTGTGATATATTTTCAGACGATAATGTACTTCCAAATCATATGTAGGAGGCCATGAAAATCCTGTCTATGATGGGTATGAAGTATAAAAAGATACATGTTTGCCCTAATGAGTGCGTTTTGTACAGAAATGAGTATGAAGGTCTCAGTGAGTATCCTAAGTGTAAAACCGCACGATACAAAGTGAAGAAAGATGGTGGTTGTGGCGATGGGACAAATAAAAGGTAACCTTTAAAGGTATTGTGACATCTTCCAATAATACTACATTTTAAATGTTTGTTTTCAACTGCAACAAAAGTGAAGAAGTTGATATGGCACTTTGATGAGAGAATATCTGATGGAAAATATCTTTGGCACCCAGCTGACTCTCCACAATGGTAGAAATAAATGAAATGTTCCTTCAATTTGCCAGCGAGCTAAGAAACCTTTGGCTTGGGATTTGTACATATGACATCAATCCGTATGGAACTCTTACTAGTACATATAGTGCGTGGCTAGTTCTCCTTGTAATATACAACTTGCCTCCCTAGCTATGTATGAAACGCAAGTATATGATGCTTTTAATGATGATTTTTGGACCAAAATAGCCAGGGAAAGATAATGAAGTCTACTTGGTGCCTTTAATTGAGGACTTGAAGAAGTTGTAGGAGAAAGGTATAGATGTGTTTGATGTATTTAAGAAGGAGTCCTTCAAGCTACATGTAATGATTTTAACAATGATAAACAAATTTTCTACGTACAAAAACTTGTCAAAATCTTATTAGTTCAAAGGCAACACCTCCAATGGTAGGCATTACCTTACTATTACTTGAGATCTATTGGTATCCTACTAACAATTTGTTTTTTTATGTTCTTAAAGGATGATGAAGATGTGAGAAAATGACCCTTCTTAGTACAGCTGCGACAGCTCTACAAAGGCATTCGCTAGATTGACTTGCACATGCCTCAAGGGATTGTGGGCTTTACATTGGAGTATCCCTTCACAATTGACATAAAAGATCTCAAGGAGTTCATCAAGTTGGAGGAGATAGATGTAGGATGGGTGAAATTTGCAATCTGGTAAGTTTTTTTTCTTTCAAATTTTTCCTTTAATTCATGCAGTGGTTTTTTGGTTTCATACATTCAATAATTCATTCCTTATTTTAATTCTATTATAGATACTTCCATCGCATCTGCATAGACATGGAAAGACGTGATTTATATAGGTTCTTATGTCCTGCAAATACGACAACGTATACTAATACTTTTGAGGCAAGGACTCACTATGTGGGCTACACAATGGGATAGACTAAATTTTATTGTTATGTAGCACCCATTGTTCAAGGGTACGTATTTTAATTTTGTCTATTTAAGATATTTAATAAATAATTTCCTTATCATATAACTTCATTTTAATTTGTACATGTTGTTATAGTTACCATTGGAGTTTGTGTGTTATTTGTCCTCGCCGCAACATAATCTATTGGTTTGATTCCTTGTGTAAAAAGCTAGACAAAGAAACAAAACTCGTCTTCAACACGTAATTTATTTTTTTTGTATTTTATTGATTCTTAAAAAAATGAATAGTTCTAATTTCTATTGATTTTGATTTTCATGATAGTGCGACTCAAACATATAGGCTCCTAGGTGGGTCATGCGAGGGTAACATTCTTAGAGACCAAAAGTGGTTTTTTTCCCTTAAAGTAAGTAGTTTTGATTCTAACTCTTTCATTGACGGTCATTTTAGATATACCTTTATTGATTTTACAACCACTTGGCTTTGATTTAAAGTGCCCTCGAAACCCTAACAACACTGAATGCGGATATTATGTTATACTTTATATGTATAACATCATTCAAAGTGGAATTATTAGTGATTTTGAACAGGTAATCGCTTCTTCATTCTCAAATGATAATATTTTTTTGTGTTGTAATTGAATTGCTAATTAATTCATTTACTTGATTCATTTCATCAAAGCTTATTTTCTAATTTGCAGATTTTTGATGATGAAGATGCCTACTTACATGAAGACATTAATTTGATTAGAGACCTTTTGATTGGACATATTTTTCAACATATAGATTAGTAAAATTTTTATTTATATTAGTTAGTAGTTGTGTGATGACAATATTTTGAAACTTTCTGGTTGTTATTGTACATATATAGTATTAGGTTGTATGAGTTGTTATTGTACATATATATATATATATATATAGTATAGATTGCAGTACTGGATGTCCTTAACATTTTGTAAGGGACATTGTGGTTTATGAATCCATCTTTGATTATGTTTCTGTAGTTTTAATTTGCTAGGTAATGAAAAATATAAATAATCATGTTTTAAAAAATAAAACATTTTAACGTTTGTAAAGAAAAACTAACGTCTAAAGGGTGCTACACCACACTTTAGACGTCCCTATTTTAAAAAGGGACGTCTAAAGTCCGCTACCCGGGGACTTTAAACGTCCCAAATCGGGGACTTTAGACATCCCTTTTCTCAATAGGAATGTCTAAAGTCCTCCTATGAAGAGGATTTTAGATGTCCCTTTTCTAATTAGGGATGTCTAAAGTGAGGACTTTAGACATCTCAAATAGAGAAAAGGGACGTCCAAAGTCCCTAACACAGGGACTTTCGACGTCCCTTTTAAAGTCCTTGCTTTAGACATCCTTTTTTTGAAATAGGGATGTCTAAAGTCCCACTTTAGATATCTCTTTTTTAGGGACGTTATTTCTAAAATAAACTACGTCGCTCACACAGACGTCCCCTTATTTTTGGATGTTAAAATTGCCAAAAAAGGGACGTTAAATGTCAACACCCATTCTATTTCGATATATATAGAGTAATAGAGACCATGTTCCACAGACACACAAAAAATACAAATATATTGATAATAAATATTTGTTTATAGATCAGAGTCAAAATATAGAAGGCAAAAATATTTACAAAATATCCAAAAATATTCAATAGATGGACTATCTATAACCATAGACTTTATCTTCTCCTCGAGACACGTGCTAGTCACCTCCCCTTGTCTACGTCCTTGCCTTTTGATCCACTGACACCTGCTGAGATGTTTGATTTAGAAAAAAGGGTGAGATTCTAAGGAATCCCAGTAGAAATATACTATCGACATATAAAATGTGAGAATTAAATATGCAATGCACCGTATCAAGTAAAATTAAAATTCTCATCAATTCATTTATGTACACAAAGTTTCAGGGCCAAACACCCAGTTAAAACCCCTACGTGTATATCAATCGAGTCACCGACTACAGCTAGGTAATACCAGTATACCCTGGCTGAGCATCGAACCACAACCTGGTAATATGCCTTTAGCATGCATTCATATCACAAATATAGTAACACATATCATATAAATAGTCACAGTATATGAGAGATTGTAGTCTTTACCTTAAAGCTCTATCATCCCTATATTATGTGCCTTATAAAATATGTCGAATTTCGACTCCCAAATCGGTCTTAAAATGTTAAATATACAAGAATTAGGTTGATACCCATTCATGTACTACTTTAAACTTATGGTATTGGTTATCTTTTGGGCTATTTAAACATCTATTGGAAGCTCAAACAAGTACCCTTGGGATTGGAGTAGTGAAACCAATAAAAAAGGTGAACATGCTGAAACAGGGGCCTTGGCTGTGGCCAAAAGTAAGTTAGAAGGTTTTGGGTTGCAGCAAAAAATAGCTCAGAAGGTTTTTGGCTGCGGCTAAGAAGCTGTCCTGTTTCTTGGCTGAACTTTCAAAAATCATAACTAATTTCACAAAAATCAAAATAGGGTGTTCTTAAATTCTATAAAAATTACTTTAAGTGTATTTTCATGGAAAACTATGAAACACCACCATCTATAACCAAAAAATTCCATAAGTTCATAAATTCCCATGCAGATCCAGAATTAAGTCCGGAAATAGGGAAAAACTTTGAAACTTATAACTTTCAATCCACAAGTTCAAATCGCTTATAATACCTATCAAATTAAAGCTCAGGATGTCCACTTGAAACATGAAAAGTTTCATTACATTTCAACTTGGTTTATCCAACGAAACGCATGGAAAAACAACACTACCTCACAGGAAATAACCAAACAGCATGCATTTGCACTTCAATAGTTTCCATATTTGTGTACAAATTTCTAAAAATCATGAACACCTATATTTCTACACAATTTTCCCTTTTAAATCCAATGGAATTACCAAATTCCAACTCCTTGTCCCCTGTTCAACACCTGGACGAAATTAGGGTTCTTAAGAAAAAATGTTTTTTTTTTTTGTATTTCAACTTCAAGGCTTACTTCTTTTCACTCCAAATCACTTGGTTAACCATATAATCACTTTCTAAATATGATTAGACTAAATTTGGGTTGCATAACACTTAGGGTTAGCATTTTTCCAAATTTACAAATCATAGCAAATCAACCCCAAAACCACCAATCATTCCAACAACAACTAGAAATTAAAGTTTATAGAGTTATCTTTGGCTTTTTTTACTTTCTCTCTCTAGAAGTTACTGTTCACTCTCTCTTCAATCTTAAAATTTTGCTTGCTACACCATGGATTTCATAGAGAAGAAGAGTTTAAAGAAGAAATTTATGCAAGTTTGTAAAAAAATCTTAAGAAATCACAACTTACCTTGATCGTTCTCTTCCTCCTTCTCTCTAGCTTGAGTTTCCTTAAGGTTTCTCTCTCTCGCCCTCCCCCCCTTTTCTTGGCTTAAGAGGAAAATGACAAAGAAAGATGATGCTTTGCTTCATAAAATATCCTACCAATTTTCCCTTAATTAATAAATGATGACAAATTAAGTTTATGACATTATTAGTGTACTTGGCCTTAACTCTCCCTAACTTGTGTCATATGATCCAATTGAAATTGAACCAAGTTTTCTTCTCTTCCCTTCTAGCCTAACATGACCTTAAGGGGTCCTTAAGAAACAAATGGGCTACTTTCATTTTGTCTTAAGTTCATGCACCAAGAAATATCATCTTAAGATAATTACACATGTGCTCATATTCAACAATTATTGTTTATTTCTCTTGGCTTGAATTGAGGACACTTGGCATATCATAATGCCAATAATTATGGTTTCCTCCCTATTTCCTTTATTTGGATGAAAATTAGGAAGGAAAAAGGAAAATACTAATTGTTCCAACATCTTTCCAAATTCTCCTTTCTTTGGCCAAAATTCACCATTCTATTTCATTGAATATTTCCAATAATTACAATGCATTTTGGTGAATAAAAATTTGGGGTGTTACATTAAAAGCCTTGTTAGTAGTAGTGCATCCAAATCCACGATCTTCCTTTTTAGGTAATGAATACTAAGAGTCATATTTGTCTTGGTAATAGAATTGGTGATGCTTATATACTTGAAAAACCGTGTGTTATTGGTAGACAATTGCATAATTTTCTGATAATTAGAGTACTAATTGACTTATGCAAACATCTAGTCTGTGGTTTCTGGATTGGGTGACCTGATGGATCTAAATCATGGGCGTATGTAATGTATGAAAAGTTACATAATTTTTGTTTTAGATGCGGTAGACTTAGACATGATTTTATATCTTGTAATTTGATACACTTAATATCAATTAGGAATCCTAATGAACCATGCTATGGTACTTGGTTGGCCACAAACTAGGTTAAAACATGGGAGGAAGCATTGTTTGTGGTCTGGAATTGTATGGATGGAAAGGCTTGGAGTCAAAATAGGTGTGAGGCAGGGGTTTTTGGTGTATAAGGATGGTGAGAAGAAGGTTATGGAACCCCTTACGTTATTTCAAGAGAATGATTTTGTTGAGCCTGGTTCTAATTTAATGATGATAGATGTAGAAGAGGAGAGTGGGGGTTGAATGTGGCAAATGATGATAGAAGGCAGGAAGAGATACGTGATGTGAAGAGTATTGATAGTGGTATGAAGGTTATAGGTCAAGGTATTAAAGAGAAGTATAATGTTGGTATGGAGGTAGGTGATTTTGAAGGTGCTTGCTATTCATGTCAAGTTAAAAAGGATGATGAGGTTGATATTGATGAAAAGTACATATTGAATGGTAAAATAAAAGGTAAGGATAAGGTGGATTGGTGGGATAAGGAAAAAATTGTTCCTAAATATGTCACATAGAAATTGAAACTTGGACCTAATAAGAAATCAGAAGATATACTACCGAGTTGCAGGTTAAACTGAGTAGTATGAAGTGTGAAAATGTTGATACAGGAAACAAGGCTTCAAGGATTAATTATATAATGGAAATTCCTTCTGATCCTGATAAGGGTCCAAGTAATGCAGCTATAATTCCTTTTGTGAAGAATGATATTTGTAAAATGATATTAAATTTGAAAACAATATTGAGTTTAAAGCGGAAAGCACAAGAGGAGTTAGTAGCTACTATTTTTAAGAGAAAGAAGTTAAGTGATGAACCTATAAGTAAGAAGGCAAATGTTTCAATGTTTGCTAAAGGATTGAGGATAGTAAAGGCTAGGATACATAGAAGTATTAAGAAATTGTCTTCGATTTAGATTACTGCAGATGTAAAGAGGGAGGAGAAGCTAAGAGAAGTTGATGGGAACAATGCAGCTGAGCATATTAGTTATAGGGATAAGGTTGAGTTCAAAACTAGAAATATTAAGAGAAGGGGTAGGAGGAAGGCCGAGGATTTGGGTGGCTGCCTAAAACATCCACCAATGAGCCATGAGGATGATTTTGTGGAATTGTCAGGGCCTTGAGGTAGCTCTAGCAGTGAAGAATTTGAGGGATGCTTGTTTTAAGTATAAGCCCTTTGTGATTTACCTTATGGAAATAGAAATGAAGAACGTGAAGGGGAAACAGTTAAGATAAAATGTGGAATGGCACATAGTGTGTATCATGAACCTAGAGGATTGTCAGGCGGCTTGGCTTTTATGGTCGAATAATGACGTGGAGATGGAAGTGTTATAGTGTGCAAGAAATTTTATTCAAACTAAACTGGAGAGTAAAATGTTGCAAGTCCCCCAATTAGTATCACAGGTGTATGGCCCTTCGAAGGAAGTAGAAAGAAGGGTTGTTTGGAATAAACTGAAATAGTTTGCTAATAATAATGAAGGCTCTTGGCTTTGTATAGGTGATTTTATTGATGTGTTAACCAAAACTAAGAACATTAAGGAAAATTTTGAATTTTCAGTGTATGGTTTCATATTGCAAACTGATGGATATGGAGTTTCATGGCTCAAAACACACATGGAACAATAAATAGGGACAAGAGAATGTAAAAGAAAGAATAGACAAAGCTTTTGGAAATGTTGAATTTAGAGATGAATTTCCTAAAGCTATGGTTTTTCATTTAGAGCCTATTGGATCTGACTATTATAAAATCCTTTACTTATAGTTCAATTATCCATGAATTTAATCAAATCTTTGGATAAAAAATTAAACTATGGTGTAACCCCCCTCTGTAATTATATTCAAAATACGCGATTAAAATGAATTAGAGACCAACGGTATTCAAAACCCATTTAAAATCTCATCTTCCCGATAGGGTTTTCACAAATACCTTTCAAAATCCAATTCCCCAAATCTCATATTCACACTTCGAATACAATTACTTCGCAAATAAATCATATTCATTATATATTAGAGTGCACAACATAATTCCCGGCAAACCCTGGGTTTATACCTTTATTAAAAGGGTATACAAAATCCGATTCAGGGGATTACACAATCTCATCTCGAATTCATAACCATATACTCAACTGAATCATATACAATCATCCCAACTCATATTGATAACCAACTGCCAACTCTCATCTTGAAAGAGTCCTAGCCACTCCCTCCATGAGCCACTTGCCTTGTTCAAATTGTTGGTAGGGGAGGGTGAGATTCAAGAAAATCTCAGTAGGAAACAAATACCATAATGTATGTATGATAGATGCTATGTGTATAACATGTTAGCTTTAATTAGATGTATGTCCCATAATGACATTTCTGCATACTCAATGTTTTATGTAACAAAACTATGACCACAACAAAACAGAAACAAAGCTTCATTTATTCAAATATGCTCTACACAATCACGTAAAGCAATCACATGTATTACTACACAAACAAAGATATTAAATACATGCAAGTAAGGTAAGTCTCTCACCTCCAGTCTTTGCTCCTCGATTTGCGTGCCAGCAACTCAGGCCCTCATCTAGGTCCTACAATTCCAAATGTACGATTTAGACACTTCCATAGTGCTTCTGGGGGTTAGATGAGGCTATATTGAAAAATTACTAAAATGCCCCAGGGCCTGGCCCCGCCGTACCTCGTTTGGCTGTACTTTTACCGAAATTCTATCCTGGGCTATCTTGACTTGTTTTCGCCCAAGGAATCCATTTCTGGATTTGTAATTATCAAATTCATTGTCAAATTATAAATTTACCCTTGGCAGCCCCACTTTAAGGGTTTCAGGGGCGTTTTCGTAATTATGCTTTTTCGGCATTTTTTGAAAAAGTGACCAACTGTAACCCG
Organism: Inga laurina; assembly: GCA_963855925.1. Lineage (NCBI taxonomy): Eukaryota > Viridiplantae > Streptophyta > Magnoliopsida > Fabales > Fabaceae > Inga > Inga laurina. The sequence goes on from OY979707.1 coordinate 14,243,824, forward strand.
ACCTAATTTTCTCTCATGAACACAATGGAATCATCAAATAATTGAAAATTCATCTCTAACCCCTCCAAAATAGCCTTGGCCAAAATTCTCAATTCCCCGAGAAAAATTGGGGTTTTTCGGTTTCGACTCCGCAGACATGTTTCTTTCTACTCCTAACCACTTTATTAACCATTAAATTAGGTTAGAACTACCATTTAGTATCAATTTTGGCAGCATAACCCCTAGGCCAAGCCCTTTACAAAACTTGAAATTAAAGCAAATCAATCGGAATTTCACCGATTAAACTACTCACAGCAGCTAGAACAATGAAAGATTGAAGTTTCGGAGGTTACTTTAAGCTCTTTCTGGCTTATCCTTCTTATGGCTAAACCCTAGCCTTTTTTAACAATGAAATTCCTTGCTTCAAGACCTTAATTCACATAGAGGAATAACTTAGGAGAAGGATTATACACGTTAGGTACGAATTCACCGAAGAAATCGACCTAGCTTGTGAGATTTCTCCTTCCTTCTCTCTCTAAAAGCTCACAACTTCCTTTCTCTCTTTCAGCTGCAATATGACAGAAATGGGAACTGAAGATGATGAGAAAATGTTTTAATTCTATGCTGATGTCATCTTTTATTTTAATGATGTCATAATTCCCATTTTCGGATTTTCTGGCAGATTTTTTGTCCAAATTTTGAAAAATCATAACTACTTCTAGAAAAATTGAAATTAGGTGATTCCAAAGCCAAATGAAAGCTATTTAAGTCTTCTTGATTAGAAAAATATGGACCATTACCAGAAATCAACACACAATTCTAGAATTACACAAAATTCACTACTGCCCCAAAACAGAGTCTAGTTTCGACATCAAATTTTGGACAATCAGAACTCCCAGCTCACAAAACAAAATGACACAATTTATATGTCCATTTTCAAGCTTGGAATGTTAAATTTAAGACTGGAAAGTTTCAGAATTTTTAGACATCATTTGCCTATTCAAAATGTCAACACAAACAGACTGCCCAGCAAGAAGTTTCAATGGACTGAATTTCCCAACTTTCCATTTAATGTTCCAAACCAATTCAAACCAATTCCAATGACCAAATAACACAGCATGACATCAATTGCACCACATTACACCATCCAATTCCACCATTTTGAAATTATACAAAATCATGGAAAAATTCACAATTCTCATCATCTTCTCCAGAAGTGTTCATTTATCATTAATCGCATCCACTTTTGGAGTATTTACCCTTAACCAAATTTTGGAATCTGGCTAAACCGAGGCTTAGCAGTCCACTTATTTTAGGCTTATTCTCGAGCCTCAAATCTCAAAATTCAGGGTATTACATATGGTGTAAAAGAGAAAACTTAAATATGAAGGTCTACTATAGTTGGAAAGCTTACAACTCATATTTCAAAAGCTAACCATGGACGAAGAGAGTTCAACTAACAATTTGAAAAACACTGTCATGGTTATAAAGGATTAAAGTCATTGCGAGATTTATCCATGATAAAAAAAAGGAATCAACTAGTTAATTTAAAAGTTATCATGGACAATAAAAGCTTTCTAAGTGAGTTACACACTAAGCTATTTCAAATGAACACATTTATAAAGTCATTATAATAACATTTGGACCGTGAGCTTCTCGAGGCTCAGAATATAATATTCAACTATAAGCCAAGAGATAAACTCATTTTTGAATAATATTCTTTTCAAATATTTATAAAATGTCAAAAGTCAACTGTCTATCAACCAAACATTTAAAATCTTTTATTGACACCATTTGACAAACTAAACCATAATTAATCAACACACTTGGGCCTTAAACTTCTTGAAGTCCATAATATAATCATTTGACCACAACCCCAATATCAAATTCAATTATCAAAATACTTAAACAACAATTTTCTTAAATATCCACTTGAGTTACTTATTCAAGATAAAAAATAGTAATCCAACACATAATATAATATCAGAGTATGCAACATGAGCCCTACAGTGGCAATCCATAACAACACATCACATAAATAAAAAGGAGGAGGCTTTATAAAGATTATCATGACAATCAAGCCTTTAGAGCCTTCCCCGACTAACTAGTATAAGAACTATAACCTGAAAAATGTTAAGAGCAACAGGGTGAGACAAACACCTTAGTAAACAATATTCCAACTCATCGTACATACCAATGTGTCCTAGTGAGGTGTCAAGTAGGACAAACAAAATAGCAATGCATATAATGTCATTAAAATAATCTCATAGTTATACACATTAACTCAGTTGAGTTTCTCCTAAAGAAGGTATGTAAACACAAATGTTACACCCTTATCTTATTTTCACCTTTCTTAGAGTCTTCATGGAAAACGATACGCAGTTCGGTGGGCAACACAAGAATAGCATAAATATATTGATAATATGTGCATGATTATAGAAATTCCCCATAGGGGTTCGTACATGATAATTACAATCAATGTAGCCACATAGGGCTACTTGTTTGTCTAGACCCGTCCCAGTGAAACAGAGACATCTTCCTACCTTCATTCCACCACTGTAATCCTCTCATGTAGTTCTCTTCTCTAATCTCTGCGTGCCTTCCGTATTCACCTGTCTAAATTATTGGTAGGAGAGGGTGAGATTTGAGAGAGTCTCAGTAGGAAACACTTACCATAGTGCATGCAAGATATATGCTATGTGCATGACATGTTAGCTTTAACTAAATGCATGTCCAAAATGACATTTCTACATGCTCAATGTTTCATGCAACAAAACTATGGCCACAGTATAAATAGAAACAGAGCTTCATTATTCAAATATGCTCAACACAATGAAGTAAATCAATCAAATATATCACTACACAAGCAGAGATATCAAATACATGCAAATAAGGTAAGTTTCCTACCTTAAGCCTTTTTCTCCTCAAAATGTGTGCTAACCCCCGGGCTTTCTACTCAGTTCTAAAATGTCAAATGTAATAGAATTAGGTTAAAACCCATTCATGTACTATTTTAGGCACTTCTAATATGTTCTTAGTGGTTATGAGTCTATTATGAAAATTTACCAAAATGCCCCTGGGGACCTAGCCCAACCTTATCGCATCCGGTCCGACCATACTTTTCCCAAAATTTTGACATGGGCTATTCTGACATATTTTCATACAAGGAATCCATTTCCAGACTCAGAATTACCAAATTAACTGCCAAAAGACCAGAATGCCTTTGGCAGCCCTTATTTCAGGGTTTCAGGGGTATTTTTGTAATTATGCTTTTTTAGCCTTTTCTGAAAAAGTGATCAACGGTGACCCCACCTAATTTTCCCTCCTGAACTGAATGGAATCATCAAAACATAAAAAATCCAGCCTTAATCCCTCCAAACAGCACTGGCTGAAACTTAAAATTCTAAGGGAACAATTGGGGTTTTTGAGTTTTGACTCCGCAAACTTGCTCCTTCTACTCCTAATCACTTTATCAACTATTTAATTACGTTAAAACCACCATTTAGACTCAATTTTGACAGCATAATGCCTAGGGCACACCCTTTTTTAAAGTTTGCAATCGAAGCAAATACAACAGAAATCCACCGATTAAATTACTCACAACAGTCAGAATAATTAATATTTGAAGTTTCAAAAGCTATCTTAAGCTCCTTCTTGCTTTTCCTTCATATGGCCGAAACCCTAACCCTTGAAACACTAAAATTCCTGCTTCAAATGTAACCCCTGCCTTATAAACAGTAATTATAATTTGAGAATACATAATTAGGATGGATTAAAGACCAATGGTTAAATGAGACTAATTTCAATCCTAACCTTATGGTGGGATTTTCACAAATTCTTTCAAAATTCCTTCCTTATCCTGGTCTCAATTTCAAATTTCAAATATAATTACTCTGTGCAGTTAAATCACACTTATACATATCAGAATGTACAATAAAAATCCTGGCAACCCCTGGGTTGATATATATATACATACTAAGGGTTTACAATTTCCCATTTAGGGGATTACACAAACATATCCAAAATAATATGCACTGAATATACAGTTATCCCTAGTCTAAAATAGATAACCAATAACTAAAGTAAAAATCTCCCTAAGGATTCCTATCCGCCCTTGGTTGTCTCCTTCCCCTTGGAGCCGCTTGTCTTGTCTGAAGGTTAGTCAAAGGAAAGAATAAGATTTAAAAGAATCCCAATAGTAACAGATCACTCATACCATATGTAATCACATAGCATGAAAGAAAATCATCACATATCATAGCAGTACGAACACATATCACACCCTACCCTTATCCCCTTTTACCGCCAGGAAGGCACTCAGTCCTTACCCAAACCATTATTGGCGACTCAGGGACAATTGGCGTGGCAGTGCATACACATAACCTTTTTACTCACAAATAGCCTTTCAGCTTTCACAAATAGCCTTTCGGCCTTTCACAAATGGCCTTTCACAAATAGCCTTTCGGCCCACATCCACAAGTTCTGCAGCATATGAAGTCTTCACAAATCAATGATCAATCAAACATACAATGCATCACATATAGTATAAGGGAAAATCGTCATTAGCTTATTCTTTCCTGAAGTGCTCTAGCACAGGCTGATCATGAACAGGGCAACTATCAAATCCTATAACCAAATCAAGAATGATAGGTTAATTCTCTACTCCAATTTCTTAATTTAACAACACTTAAAGTTGGTTATCTTTTGAACTCTTTAGGTGGCTACTAGAAACTTAGACCCATGCCTAAAGGGTTAGGAACACTACACTAAAGATTCCTTTTTTGAAGGTGAAAGTACTGATTTCTGAATCATGCACTAGAGTGAAGAAGACATCACTCGAGTGATAGAGCAACTTGCACTCGAGCATGGGAGCTCACTCGTGCGAGTGTTTGGCTGAGAGCAACAACTAAGACAAGAAATGCTTACAACATTCGAGTACCGAACCCAGCACTCGAGTGATGCCCTTATGCTCACCTGAGCCCAACCGAGTAAGCCACAGGAAGTATTTACCCAAGAGCAACGAAAACCCTAGAATAAGAAGTGCATTCAAGCATTAGAACTGGCACTCGAGTGATGACCCAACACTTGCGAGTACCAGAACACACTCTTGACAATTTGGTCGCGAGTGTCTCCTCGAGATGCAACCATTAGGTATAAAATACATACTTCACCCTAGTGAGACCTCATGCATTTGAGTGATAACCCTCATCACTCGCAGGTGAGGAAGTGTACTTTTGCTTTCCTGACGTGGAAGTGCAACTAGAACTGAAGGAAAAGGGAAAATATCATGCTGCACTCGAGTGATACCTCTGTGTACTCAAGTGAGTCTTATCAGAAGCCAAAATGCAGCAACTGACAGAATTTTCCAAACTTTCTACCAAAGTATCCAATGGTTCTTAAAATCCTCAAACAGCTCTATTCCCACCAAATTTTCATAAGGAACACATTGAAAACACCAAAACAACCAAATTCTCAACCTAACAACAAGTTTTGGTTTTGGTCATCCTATTCCCATACATTAACCCATGACACCACTTTTCCTACCAAAATTCCAAACTAACTCCAAAGGCACAAAGATACAATTTGACACCAAATCCAACACAATACACCATCCAAATTGTCCATTCCAAATTATACTAAAATCAGGGAAAAATTACAAATTTCCAAAACTCAACTAATGATCATAATGAACATATTAAAATACTTCAAATACTCACCTCTTAAATTTTCCCAAGGTTGGTTCCTTGATTTCCAACTTTCCAATTTCTTCAAGTACTCAAACACCACCTTTCAAAAATCTAAAATCATGAAGATGTAGCTCTCATCACCATGGTCTTCATTAATAAAGATGAATTGAGCCAAAAGAGACATTAGGGAAGTCAAAACCTCACCTTTCACTTTCTCTTTCCTTCCTTGAGCCAACGGAAATGGAGTTAGGGAGGGAGAGATGAGATGGGAATGATGATGATCAGTATTTTCCCTTATTCCCTAGCTCACCAACCGACTTGTCAAATGAAAGGGAGGAGAAAATGAGTTGAATGTTTAATTGGATCCCATAGCTCATGCTTTGACACTTGGCAAGATCTTGTTCCCTTCTTCCATGTCACACATGAACTCAATTGCATAAGATTCCACCCCTTGATCAATCAATTCTAACCATTGATCTTTGAATTACCAAGGAGTTTTTTCTTCAGCAACTGACCAATTGATTGGTAACTTTTCATTTTCCCATTTTGCCCTTAATTATGGCAATTCTTACTAAATCACCACCAAGCACATTATATCATTCCACGTCACCAATCATACGCTCTTCCCTACCATTAGGTTTCATTTTAAGCTTTACCACATAATTAAGCTTAGATGCAGGGTTTGGGGAACTGATCACAACACATTTAGATCAAATTTCACATCATATTCTTCAAAAGTGTTTATTTAACAACAATTACATCCACTTTCGAGGACATAAGCCCTTAAGGCCAAGTTGGGGCATTACATCAAACACCTTCAATAACATAGAAGATAAGCTTATGAGAAGGATTATACACATTAGGAACGAATTCATCAAATAAATCGACCTACCTTGTGAAATTTTTTCTCCTTCTCTCTTTATAATCCTCTCAACTCTCTCTCTCTCTCTCTCTTCTGCACTTGGGTGTCAGTTTATGGCTGAAGAAGGAAGGAGAAATTGCTTTTTATCATATATTATATTATATTATAATTATTTACTTAATTTCCTAAATTTCGGATTTAAGCAAATTTTGGTAGATTTTCTGCCTAAAGCTTGAAAAATCACATGTAAATTTGTAGACATTAAATCGAAGTGATTCTAAAGGCTATAGAACTCTTATTGGGTCTAGTTTCAAGGAAAAATATAGAATTTTTCCAATTGGAAGCACAAAATTTCCAAAATTAAATTGTTTGGACGCTGCTCCAGAAACTTTTCAGTTTTTCTGGGCTAATTTCAAAAATTCAAAACTTTTTTACATATAGCTTTAAATGATTCATATGACCTATCAAATTAAACCTTAGGGTGTCTAATTTCACCTTGTAAAATTTCATATTTTTTTCTCATCATTTGGTCTTCCAAAACCCCATGACAAACTCACTGCCTTGCAAGAAATTTCACTAGCAGCATAGTCACATTCTCCAAAATTCACCATTTTATTCCCTTATCTCTAAGGAATTTTAGAGACTAAGATTTGGGATGTTACAACAAAAGCCTAAGAAGGCTTATCCCTATCATTATGAAGACGTACAACAAGCCAAAAAGGCATATTCTTTTCTCTTAAGAATGAAAAAAGCCGCAAGGGCCTGTCCTTCTCTATAGGATGAATAAGCCACGTAGGCCTATCCCAATAGGGATGAATAACTAACCCCATATGCACCAATAGGAAGTCTTATCATGTAATAGTATTTTCCTCACTCAAAGCCATAAGTGTCACACCCTGCTGGCCTACACCGACCAGGCCACCCGCTTCGACAACATGTTAGGCTGGCCCTCACCGACGACGATGAACTCAAAGGAATAATATAATCCCCCCATTGGGATTTTCTTTCGCCTCCCCACGGCTTAAACTCTCAACCTGGGGTTAAGAATGCGAAAGAAAATCCCAAGGGGGGATTATATTATTCCTTTGAGTCCATCGTCATCGGTGAGGGCCAGCCTAATAAATTATCGAAGCGGGTGGCCTGGGTCGATGTGGGTCGGCGGGGTGTGACAACAAGGCCTATTCCTTTATCTTAAGAATGAAAAGAGCTACAAGAGCCTATCCTTCTCCCTATGACGGATGAGCTACGAAGCCCTATTCCAATAGGGTCGAATAACAAACCCATTGTGGACCAATGTTAGGTCTTATCACGCGATAGTCTCTAATATTCCTCTCTATCAACCACAATCAGTCAACTTTACAACAACTCATGCAATATGATTATCTCATGAATACTCATGGTCATGCTCTTACAAAATCAATAATCAAGTTAAAATTGCCTTCAAAAAAATTTCATTCTCGTTTCAAAATCACAAGTCCCACAAGAGAATTTCCTCAAATGAAGAATATATACCATACCAATGAAAAATCCATATCTCATTTCATCATCTTATAATATCAAAATCTCTTAAAAGCAAGACATTAGAATCTATGACAAGTGGAAATTGGTTATCTCTCACCAAGAAGAAGAATTTACCAACCAATTAATATCCCCGTGCTCAAGTCACCAGTACAATCAATCTATACAATCAAAGCATCACCATGCATTAGGTTACAAACCAATTGAGTGGTTAACAAAAACAATTTAGAGATTTAAAGTCTCTCTAGAAGTCCTGAATCATAAATTTGACCATTTACAATCAAGCCAACATCAAAATTGGTGTCACAATAACTCTAACAACTCGACCAACCCAATTACCAAACCTCATTTCACATAATAACATTATCAATATCAACTCAAAATCAAACATTCAAATCTTCACATAATCTTCAAATTGTTCACTTTAATATAAATTCCCCAAATTCTCAATTTGCTACCATAACTCAATTTCTCTATTTTCTATTTCAATCATATTTCTTATCATCCAATAACTCTATTTCACTCATTAAAATTATTGACAATTATAATTTCCTCCCTTCATCATTAAATCCTCAAAAATTTGCTCACTTTAAATCCATGAGAAAAATCACATAAATAACTATTTTTCAAAATCATCATTCTAATTTCATTTCTTCCTTTCATTAATTCTTTATTACCTATTAGAATCATTAAACTATAAATATCTTCAAGAACACCCAATTTCCAACACTTAGTTTTACCCAAAATTTCCAATATTCACATTTCATCGTAAACATCAAAGCAAAGTCATTCAATCATCATATAACTTCCAATGAGTTAGAATAAATCCTTAAATTCGGATTTAGCATACCCAATATCAAAAATCCCAATTTTCCAACAAAACCCTAACTTTAGTTTCCTCAAATGATCCATTCAAGTAAAAATCCAAACCATACAATTCTCATTTAAACCTCACTAACTCCATTAAAAGCAAAATAATCAACTAGAATTTTCAAGAATTTAATGTATGAGAAATCCTAAATTTTTTCATCATCAAAAACTAAAAAAAAAAATAAAAGGGGAAAAAGCCTAGAAATGAGAGGTAGATGACTTACTCATGTGCCTAAGAAGAAATCCATACACTTAAACTTAAACCTGAAGGTCTACCATGGCAGAAAAGATTACAACTCATTTTTCAAAAGTTAACTATGGTAGAAAAATAGTTCAACTAACCATTTGAAAATACTATTATGATTATAAATGACTTAAATCACTACAAGCATCTATTCATGATGGAAAAGAATAAACCGGTTATCTAAAATTTATCATGGATAATGAAACCTTTCTAAGTAATAGTATACTAAGCTATTTCAAATAAATTGATGCGCTCCGCAAGTATACATGTCATGCTAAGTAATAAAGTGATAAGTAGAGTATCATCCCACGAGGAATCAATCAATTAATTTTTAGGTATTAAAATCTCAATTTCTTTTAAGTTAAACGAATCTGGTTATGAGAAAATTCAAAGAAAATTAATTAACGAAAACTATCAAAATCAAACACAACCTAGAGTCACTAATCCCTCACTAGCTCTCCAAATCTCAAATTCATTTACTTAGTTAATCTCAAATGTTAATTTTGTTAATCTCGAGTATAAATAGTTATAAGTGTCTGTCGGTTCACTCACAACCCTCTCTTAAGTATAATTGTTATGTTTAACCAAATTACTCAAGAGACAAGATAATTCAAACACACTCTTCAACAATTATATGGGGCTATTAGGTATATGTCTATCCTATTCGCAAATTAAATCATGATTTAATCCCATATTACTTAATCTCAGAGCCTAATTAAAATTTCCTTTGTCAAGGTAAATCCTAATACTCAAATTTACATCTCATGGTGGCCAATCATCACACGGACATAATAAAACAAGATTAAGTAACCAAAATCAACATAAATCATAACTAAATAATCATAGAAATAAAATTTAGTTCACTAGTGAGTTCATAGTTTCCCTAGGTCTAAAAAGAAAATTAGCCACACATGGCTAAAATAAAATCCATAATAAAATAGAGAAATTTAGATTCAAAGAATAAAGAGAAAAAAGAAAAGAGAGCAAATATGTCGAAAACTCCCTCTATTCCTCGCTAGATCTCCGTTGTTCTGTGTTTCTCGTTCTGCTCTGATGTGTGCTCTATTTGCTGCCCTATCTCCCTTTTTATAGATCTTTTGACTAGCAAATGTGGTTTTTATTTTTATCTTTTAATCCAAATCTGATATCCTTTTTTTCCAATTCAAAAACAAATATATGCGGTTACTTTGCAAATCTCCTCCATCATATTCAAATTGATTTTGTCTCTTTCCAAAACGTGGGGTCCACATCCATGTGTATCTCATTCCAAATCCCTTGCAACTCATGCGTGTTGTGATATATAAATATATATTTATATATCTATCCACATCATCATTATTTTCCCTTTCTCAATATCATCATATTTCCTACAAATTAAAAATAAGATATGAAGATATTTTATATCAAGATTTTTTTATCCTAAACTTAATTAAAAGATAAAAAATATATAAAAGATAATTAAATAGGTATAAAATATTAATAAATTTAATCAATTATATTATAAAATCTATACCTATTTAATTATAAAATATACATTTATCATAAATAGTGAAACCTTTCTAAAATTTACCATGAATAAACTAGTTATCTCAAATTTATCATGGATAATGAAACCTTTCTAAGTAGCTTCAAGTCAGGAAAGATTCTCCCATAATGTTTGATGAACAACATAGTTTGGGTTGGCATAAATAATAGTAATCAACTAGGAGACATTTGGTGCAAACATTACTTGCAAGTGAATGAATTGGGTCAAGCACAGTGATTAAAAATGAAGTATCCCACAAGCACCATATTCCACCACTATAACCCTCATAATAGATAAGTTCAAAATTACTAAACCCCATTTGTTGAACACGCTGTTGAGACATATCCTTTTCACAATGCGTCACCAGGATTGCTCTAAAATCTAAATGATAATGGTTCTTTAAATCTCTCACCAAGGAAAGAAAGCTTCTTGCCCCAATTCTATATGAGTTCCATATCCTGTAATTCATGAGGAAATAATAAGCATTTGGTTGGGCAAATCATCCTCACCCTCAGATTTATTCTGAGCATCCATGTCTTTATCCACCCCTTGTTGACCATGTATATCATTAACAACATCCATATCAGCTATGTTACTTGCAACCATGGACAAATTATCCTTCATACAATCGGCCTCTCTCCTTGTGTGCTTAAACGGTGAAAGAGGCTTATTGTCAACCAAACCTGCATGAGCCTCTTGTGTAACCCCCTTCTCATTATGGCCGATATTAAGTTTATAAAAACGTGATTAAGTTGAATTAGAGACCATAATATGATTTGAGACTTAATAGAAGTAAATTTCCCAAAAACATGATTTTCAAAAAAGTTTCTAAACCTATTTAATAATGGTCTTATATTCACACTTCAAATTCACAATTGGCATGTATAGTTTGATTTCATTTATAAATATCAGAGTACAATATAATTCCTCAACACACTCGGGTTTTATTGAACAACTAAAGGGTTTACAAGGCACAAATGTCCATAATTAGTTTCCCAATTCAGGGGATTACACAAATACTATATACAATGTCCCAAAATGATAACCAAAAACCCAAATAAACTCCTAGCCCAGAGCTCTTATCACCCTTCGTTACCTACTTTTCTTTAGATCCACTAGCCCTATCTGAAAGTTTGATTTTGGGAGAGTGAGATTCTAAGGAATCCCCATAGTAATAATTCACTTATAGTTTGCACAACCACAAAGCATGTAAGCAAATCATACGCAACAACTAAACAATGGCAACTACAACGATAGTTACAATGGCAGGGGCAGGTGTGACTTACATCACCCTCATGTCTGCTCACGCTGTAATGTACTACTGCATGTTTCATATGTACATAATCCACAATAGAAGGTATCCTTATGACAAATTTCATAATCACATCGCCACACTGGCATGTTTTAAAAAGTAGGAACTCACAATTCCATAACACCGTCTTGGCAATTGTAATGGCAGGGGTAGGTGTGATACACATCACCACCTACGACTGCTCACACTGAAATGTTCACGCAGCAATGCACTACGAAACATTTCAAAAATTCTCATGCAACATTTTCATAACAAACATAATGATAAGTCATGCATACCAAGCATCATACACAATACAACAGAAAAGTCACTACCTTGGTCTTTCCTCGCTTGCTCAGGAGCCGGTCTCTAGCGGGCATGGCAAATGTCGAATCCTATAATTCATAATTAGGGATGAAGCATTATTCTCTATTCCAATACTTAATGACTTTAACACTTAGATTTGGTTATCATTAATGTCCCTTAAGTAGCTATAATTTCCTCTAACAAAAGCCCTAAATAGTTGGAAGAACTATACCAAAGATCCCCTTTTGGAAGTACAAGTGCTAATTTTTCACTATTCCACTCGAGTGAGAAGGCCTCACTGGAGTGATGATGGACTTGTACTTGAGTCCTTAAAAGCACACTCGTGCGAGTGCTTGACAGAAAGCAAAGGCAGAGAGAAGAAATGTCTGCAGTACTAGAGCATAAAGGTCAACACTCAAGTGATAGCCAAATACTCACCCGAGTTCTATAAAGTGAGGTTCAGGAAGTGCTCACCCGAGAGCACAAGAAACTTTTAAAGAAGGAGAGCACTCAAGCAGAGACCTTGGCACTCGAGTGATGGCTTAACACTCGCGAGTGTTAAGACACACTCTTGAAAAGTGGCCGCGAGTGACAACCCGAGACGCAAATTCATAGTGTTAAATACACCTTCACTGGAGTTAGACAAGGTTTACTTGAGTGATAACTTGCAACACTCGCAAGTGAGACAACACTTTTGGCTTTTTGCATAGAAATGCACCCAAAAATTTAAAGGAAATAGAGAATATACAAGGTTGTACTCGAGTAAGACCTCATATCACTCGAGTGATGCATATCAGAAGCCAAAAATGCAGCAGAGATGACAACATTTTCCCAAACTTTACCCAAGTGTTTCCAATGATCCTAAATTCTCAACCAAGGCTACTCCCACATAAATTTGCACAAGGAATCCAATGGAAACATCAAAACTACCAAATTCCTATTCCATTATCATGCTTTGTTTTAGGCAATATTCAACACAAAATCCCAAAATTTCCAAACTTGACATTTCAACCTCAAACCCTTTTTTATCTATTCCAACACATACCAAAACAACCATTCATAACTATATTATACCAAACTCCACATGACCCTAATTTTCAAAAATAAGGCCAAAATTCCCAAAAATTCAAAGTTTAATCATTTGGCACAAAACATAGAAAGGTTCATTTCACTTACCTTAACAACTTTCTCAAAGAGGTTCCTTGATTCACCAATCTTTAGATTTCCTTGAGTGCTTAAACACCACCAAATGGAAAATCTAAAACCACCAAAATGAAGCCCTCATTCCAAGGAACAAGATTAAAGAAGAGAGTTTTTGCATTTGAAGTCATTTAGAGGGTCAAATGCTTATCTTTTTCACAAAGCTTCTTCTTCTCACTAGATCAACAATGGCTACCGAAAAATATGGAGAGAGAATAAGAGAGAAGAGTGAGGAAGATGAAGAAATGAGTGCACTTCCCATGCCCATACTCATTCAGCAGAAAATGGGGGGGAAAAGGAGAGAGAAAATGATAAAATATTGAGTTGGACTTTCTCTATGTAACCCCCCACAGTAATTACATTCGGATTATAAAATTTAAGTAAAATAGAGACCAATAAGACAAAGTGATAAATTACACTCCCTGATCTAAGAGATGGGGTTTCTTGTAGAATGGTTCAAAATCATAATTCATCCTGATCTCACATTCATATTCGAATATAATTACTTGAGAAACCAAATCACATTAATAAACATCAGAGTGCGTAACTAAAATCCCGACAAACCCCGGGTTACTTGCATATATACAACATGGGTTTAAAGTTGCCAAAATGGGGATTGCCTATCCAAAATTTAACATTTACATCTCATGTACAAATGGTAATCCCAAACCAAAATAGATAACCAACAACCACTAAAGTCTCAAAGTAATCCTAACTACTCCTGGTTGTCCGCTTCCCTTTCGAGCCACTCGCCCTGTCTGAAAAGGTTAGTCATTTGGAAAGAGTGAGATTCTAAAGAATCTCAGTAGTAACAAATCATTCATACCACACGTAATCACATAGCATGTAAACCAATCCTCACATATCAGCAATAGACAAATCACACTCCATCCTCATCTCCTTTTACTACCGGGAAGGCACACCGTCCTAACCCGAACCGTTGTTAGCGACTCAAGGACTGTTGGTATGGCAGTGAATACGAATAACCTTACGGCTCACATATAGCCTTTCGACCCACAATTAACCTTTTGGCCCACATAATCACATATATCACACCCTAACCTCATCCCCTTTTACCACCGGGAAGGCACACAGCCCTTACTCGAACCGTTGTTAGCGACTCAGGGACTATTGGTATAGCGGTGCTTTCACAATTTCACAAATCTTGCAGCATTTATATCCATCATAAACCAATGATATAACACATACAATGTATCACATAAGGTATAAAGAAAGAGTCACTACCTGTATCTTTCCTGACTGGCTCTGGTACCGTGGTCTCACAAGGGCGACAGATATCAAATCCTACACCAAATTAGGGACAACCGGTCAATCTCTTTTCCAAGTTCTTAATTTCATAATACTCTAAGTTGGTTATCATTTAAGACTCTTTAGGTGACTATTAGAGGCCTAGACATATGCCTAAAGGGTTGGAAGAAGCTACCCTGAAGACCCCTTTTTTGAAAGGTAAAATAGTGATTTTAGGTTGGCTCACTCAGGTGAAGATGACCTCACTCGAGTGATGAGACACTCGTGCCCGAGTGAGAACGACTCTCACTTGCGAGTGTTTGACAGCGAGCAACTACTACGATCAGAAAGTGCTCACATTACTCGAGCATGAAACCTTACACTCGGGTGATGACTCCAAATATGCTCGAGTCCCCGAAAGTGCAACACAACGAGTGACAACACGAGAGCACATGCTACCTAAGAGGGGAAAGCTCACTCGAGCATACCCCATGGTGCTCGGGTGAAACGGTCGTGCTTGCGAGTGTCAGAGCACACTCTTGTGCATTGGCCAGCGAGTGAGGACCTGAAAGCAACCCTAACTCTGGACTCACACCATCACTCGAGCAATCCCTTGCTCACTCGAGTGACCACCAACTTCACTCGCGGTTACAAAAGTGCACTCGAACTCTACTTATAGAACCTAGGTAAAACTCGAAGCAGAAAAGGGAAAACACACGTAGCACTCGAGCATGATCTTTGTAACGCCCCAATTTTCGATTAAGGCCTAATGATAATTATTGAGGATAATTATCGGATTAAAGTGAAATAATTATGGGTTTGGTGGCTATATTAATTAATATACCATAATTAGTGGAGATTGAAAGAATGAAATAGTTGGGCAATTAGTTAGTGATTAATAGAGAAAATTAATTACTAGCTAAGAGAGAAATGAGAAGTGTGATTAAATGGCTAATGGAGGGATTAAAGTAGCTAATTGATGGTTTACCTTTATGGGAGCCAATGAAGAATTGACATGTGTCAAGATGAGAGTATGAGAGAGGTAGAGAAAAGTCAAAACCCCCCAATTGTTTAATGTTTTTTCTCTCTCCTTCCCTCCTTTTCGTTGGATAAAGCATGGGCTTGGAGAAGGAATCATCATTTCTTCTTCCTCACACACTCATCTCATCTCTCTCTTCACTCCATTTCTGCGCCATTTTTGAAGAAGCTAGGAGAAGGAAAAGCTTTCAAAAGGTAACGGGAAATGTCTCCAAATGCTCAAACTTCCTTCTCTAATATTGATCCTTGAATGAAGAGCTTCATTGTGATGGTTGTAATGTGTTCATTGGTGTTAGTTTGTGACCTCAAGAGATTGTGAAAGTTGGAGAATTGAAAAGTCACTTTGAGAAAGTTAAAGAGGTAAGTGAAACCTATCTACCCATCTAAGTTTTGTGCCATTTGAGGTAGCTTAGAATTTCTGGGATTTATTGGCCATTTTTGAAAATTAGTGTCATTGGTCATTTGGCATGTTAAAGGTATAGAAATGGTATATTTGGAATGTGTATGGATAGATAGGATTGATTGGGAAAGAAATGAGTGAGATTGGAAAGTTTGGAAAGTTAGTGTTTAGTGTGGCCATGGACCAAAGCATGCTAATGTAGTGGAAATTAGGTTGTTTAAATGGTTTTATTGGATTTCTTTAGTGTTTTAGTGTAAGGAATAGGCTTGATTGTTGATTTTGGAGCCATTGGTCACTTTGGTAGAAAATTGGAAATGATGCCATTGAAAGTCTATTCTAGGCATTCTGTTTGTATTGGCGTTTTGAATGACCAAATGATTTCAGAAAATTATGAAACTTTCCAGTCTTAAAGTTCACATCCCAAGCTTTAAAATGGACATATATTTTGTGTCATTTCGTTTAGTATTCTGTGAGTTATGGTTGTCCAAAGTTTGGGATTGAAACAAAACTCTGTTTTGTTGTAGTAATGCGTTTTGTGTAATTCTGGGATTTGTATGGTGATTTCCAGTATTGGTTCATATTTTTCATATGAAGAGGACTAAAATAGATTTCAATGGGCTTTGGGATAACCTCATTTCAATTTTTCTATAATTAGTTATGAATTTCCGAAGTTGCCTTGGCTGCAGCACAAAAGTTTCTGTGCGTGTTTTGGCCGCAGCCAGAAATTCTTGGCTGCAGCCAGAAACCTTCTGTGCGTGTTTTGGTCACAGCTAGAGGTTTCTTGGCTGCAGCCAACCCCCTGTTTTTATCATATTGGGATTTTGAAAAGTGGTTTCTAACCCGGTGTTTCCCAATCCTTTAGGGCTTTTATTAGAGCCAATTGTAGCTTCTTAAGGGTCATTATTGATAACCAAATCTAAGTGTTGAAGAGTCAATTGAGTATTGGAATAGAAAATAATGCTTCGTCCTTAATTATGACTTTAGGATTTGATATCTGCCCAGAGCATAGAAGGCCTGTGCCTGCTCAAGGAAGGAAAGACAAAGGTAGTAACACTTTATCCTATATCATGTGTATTGCTTTGCTTGTTTGCATTAGTCATCGATTACAGTGAAAGTGAAGGGGACGTGGCGAAAGCCCGGACTCGATTACAGTGAAAGTGAAGGGGCGTGGCGTAAGCCCGACCTCGTATATAGTGAAGGGAACGTGGCGAAAGCCCGGTCTCGAATATTGATTGCTGCATTGTGATATATGTGACTTGCTTTGTATATATGCATCATATAAATAAATTGTTGCTACTGGGATTCTCTAGAATCTCATTCTTTCCAAATAACATTTTTAGACAGGGCAAGTGGATTGAAAAGCAAGCAAGTGGATAAGGGCGATTAGGGCTGCCAGCGGTAGTCTTAGTTAGATATTTTGGTTGTATATCGAATTGGTTATCATTTTGGATCAATGTAAATATATTGTATAGATCATAGTACTATAGTTTTGTGTAATCCCTGGTATGGATATTGAGATGGGCGATGATGTCCTGAACAATATTTTGGATTAAATGTTATTATCCCGAGTGAACGTCGGGAATTGTGCTGATACTCTGATATTGTATATGTAACAGACCAAACAGGCCATTTGTTTTAATGAATGAAATGAATGGAGATCCAGTTGTATAGTTTCCGCAAAAAGTTTTTAATTGTTCCAGATTTCTCATTCGATTATTAAATGTGATTAAACACTAATCCCGGCCTGATTATCGAAGGGGGTTACAATCTTCCCTCACTTGAGTGTTGTGCATCAGAGACCAGAAACGCAGTAAATGACAGAAAAATACCAAATGGTCAAATACAATCCCAATGGTTCTCAAACTTGTCACAAAGCTCAAACACACTTAACCATGCCTAAGGAACACCTTGGCAACTTCCAAAACACCCAAATACCATTTTTACCACAATTTATGCCTTTGGGTCTCTATGACACACAATACCCCAATCTCATTCAACTTAAATCCAAACTTCCAAACTATATCAAATACTCAAATGACTTCACAATAGACCATTTCCAACATCAATTACAATGAAATTCATATATCAAAATGCACTAAAGGCTTACTTCTTCACTTTGCCAAATCCAGAATCTTGATTCTCAAATTTTCAATTTCATCCAACTCACAAACCACCACCTTTCAAGATTCTGAAATCACCAAGTTGAAGCTCTCAATGAGATGCACAACATTAGTGAAGAGGATTTGAGCTTAAGAGGATCATTACTCACCAAATATTCAAGGTTTCTCTTTTCCTTTCCCTTGCTTGTCCGCCGGAAATGAAGAAAGAAGAGAGAGAGATATGGTGAGGTGATGCAAATGATGATGATGGTGTACACTTCCTCCCTTAGCCATACACACAACCGTATAGGAGAGAGAGAAGAGAGGAAAAGTGGATTTTTGTCCTCTTGTGCCATCCAATCGTTCACCAAAGTGCCACTTGTCACCATCCTAGTCACTTCCACAATGAGCTCACACAACCACAAAGCATAGGATTTCGACCCATAAACAATGCATCTCAACCCTTGATCTCAAATACCACACACATTAATCCCAAAAGTGCTTAATTATACGAATTACAATCAATATCAGAGTCATTAACCCTTAATCACAAATTGGGATATTACACTCTACACTCTCTCCTCTTCTCAACTTACCACATCTCCAATTCTTATTGGTTTTTATAAAGTAAGTAACTAATTACTTACTCTAATCACTCCATTAGCCATTGGCCACACATCTCATTTTTTTTAGTTAGTAATTAATTTTCTCATTAGTCACTGACTAATTAATCGATAATTTTCCATTCTTTCAAAATTTCCATTGATTTTGGCACATTAACATAAATTGCCACATAACACATATTTAAATTCTTTTCCTCTTCTTCATGCGCCATTTCCCTCATATTTAGCCCAATAATTATTTGTCATATAATTATGTTAAAATACAGGGTGTTGGGTATTTCCCATAATTAATTCGGATCTCAAATCAACTTTAATTCACTAAATCATTCACAATAATTGTCATTAGCCCTTAATCAAAATTTGGGGTATTACATCTTGTGGTGGCCCTGAGGAAGGAGATGGGCCTGATTCAACAACTTGCAAGGCTAGGAATTAGTTTACATCAGAGGGGCTTTTAGGCTGGCCCACCTTAACATATTTTTTGGGCTTGTCATGTACGGGAGACCTATTTTCCTTGCCTTTAAACCTTCCTTTATCATCACTTTTCCTCTTCACCCCAACTTGGAGCCATTCAGACTTATTCGAGTCCACATCCTATTCAATTTCCCTCTTCTTCAGATCCCGATGTTTTAGCTTGCTATCTTCATTACCTTTTTTAGTATCCTGATTTCGAGAGATTCCCTGCTTGATATCCTTTCTAACATCCTTCCCATGAGGTTGACTTGATCCCTTCCTTGATTTCTTGGACTCACCCACTTGTTTCGCCTGCCCATTTAAGACCCCTTTAAAATCCGCTACTGATGTACTCGAAAGAAAATCTCATCGTAAGATCTTAATATTCCCAAACAGACACTTGAATGATGCCCATTACTAGTGACGATAGACGAGCCATTACCGATCCGATTGACCATTGGCACAACCTTCCCTCCTTCATTAGCCTTGCTTTTATTAGAGTTTTGACAATCAGACTCAAGTTCACCCTCCTTCAGGTTTAATGGACAATTATCCTTTTGATGACCATATTTTCCACAAGTAAAACAAACTTGAAGGATACCTTTGTAAATACTTGGGTGCTACTCTCCAAACATTGTATACGTGGGAACAAGAGGTTGTTGCAAATCAATCTCCACACTAAGATGCGCAAAGCCTCCTTTATCATAGATTGAGGTAGACCGATCAATCTTAATAGTTTTACTAACCATGTTCCCTATACGCCTCAGTGATTCAATGTTGTAAAATTCAAAAGGAACATCAAGTAATCTGATCCATGCAATAATATTCCTTTAGAAGTTAGTCTTTCAAGGGTTAAAATTAGGATGCCATGTTTGCACAATTAGATAATGATCCTCAATCATCCATGGCCCCTCCTAAAAAGCATAATCACGATCCTCCTTATTAGAAAAAGAAACAATATAATAACTATTTCTTAAGAGAATAAGCTTGAGAGCGTCTTGTGGTTGCCACATTTTGTTAATACAATCCCAAATAACGTAAGTGGGAAAACTTGCGCCCAAAACCTTAATAATGAGAGAACTCATCCATGGACAACATCAAGCAACGTATTCTTCCACGGCAAATTTCAAAACACCTGGTTTACCCTCCATCCTTCTTTCCTGCACTTCCTCCTCTTTCAAATCCTTCATATCACCATGTGTCTCCGTCACATTCATTTTGAAGAAATAATTCTTCTATCCATTAATGATGTCATCCTCTTTAGCATGCTTGATCAGGAAACCTCCGCAGCCTAGGGATGAGAGTTTATCTCTGAGAGTTGCGGCACTCGACCCCGAGTAGAGGAACTAGGGCTTTTGCTTGATCCTAGTTACTTTGTTGGCTGAACACAAAGCCCCCGTCTCTTCCTGCTTGACCCCCTATTTTAGTTATATGTCACCACAAAAACCTATCATAAAAAAAAGCAAAAATTGCAGGGATCTGATAAAAAAAATCTCATGAAACCATAAAAATCTGATAAAAATAAAAAAATTTACTGAAAGGTGGTTAAAATTAGGTAAGATTATGAGAGCATTTTGATTTTTCATTATATATATATTTTATATATTTGTTAATACAAATATATATATGAATATATAGGTCATAAATCCTTCGGACGAAGCGGTCAAACGCTGCATTGTTAAGGGGAAAAAAGTGGCATTTTGACGACCAGCAAGGGAGGCAGGCCTACGTGATTGGCCCATTTTTCAGCGCAAAATAATCTGGGCTTAAATTAACGGATAATTTGGCCCATTATTATGCTTATTTTTGGACAATGGCCCATTATTATTCTAAACAAAAAATAAAAAAATAATTAAAAAAAAGGCGAAACGAAGACATAAACCCCTCTTGTCCCCTAACAACTTTTGCTTCTTCCCCTTTCTCTTCCCATTCCCCGTCGTCGCCTCCAGTTTTGTCTGTCTCCCATATTCACAACTTCAATCAGCAGGCAAGCGACGATTGACTATCTTCTCCTTATATTTTCTTCTACAGTCTTGCCATAGTAGTGAAGATGGTGGTTAAACCCGGTGAGGTTCCGGACTATGAGCCTCTCCGAGAGCTCTTCAGGCCGCACATAGAGTCGTTCAACTACATGGTGGTAGCTGGATTGGATGCTATGTTCCAACATATCAAATCTGTAGAAGTTCGCGACCCTTTTACTAAGAAGAAGCTGAGGAATATCCTTTCTTTAAATTAC
Organism: Inga laurina; assembly: GCA_963855925.1. Classification (NCBI taxonomy): domain Eukaryota; kingdom Viridiplantae; phylum Streptophyta; class Magnoliopsida; order Fabales; family Fabaceae; genus Inga; species Inga laurina. The sequence goes on from OY979707.1 coordinate 14,265,403, forward strand.
TTTTCAATGTAAAGTTCGTTGGTTTATTTAACTTACATGTTGCGAAATCTGTTTTTTTGTTGTCGCGTTTTCTGTTCTTGGAATTTCTGCGTTAGTCGTTGTATTATAAATGTGATATTTGTAAATATTTCCTCGGTGATGCAGTTGGTGTTTTATTTTTCCTTAACTTGTATATCTTACTTTGGGTGAGTAATCCGGAGGTATTCCCTCCTCAAAAGGAACAGGTGTCGAGGACGAGGACGATGAAAGCACCTCTGCTTCCATTTGAGGTGAGCATCACAATTTTATGTTTGCTCACAATAGTTGTTGTTCTCTTTTTTCGTTGATTGTGGTATTTGGTGTTATTTTGTTCAGTGTAGGCAGGCAAAAATTTCATATGCAGGAAAACTCAGTGCCGATGTATGCTTCCAATACGATGGTGGGGCTATCATAAGAGAGAAATTTAATTTTGGGGCGCTTCCCATAATGCTAAAGGTTGGTGTATTCCCCCTCCCCCCACCTAATTGATAAGTCTGTTTTCTTAAATTTGCATAATTCACTTATGACCTAGTGATTTTTTACTGGTTCCAGAGATGCTAATTGTATCTATCCACCTAAGTACTTGTTGCCTTCCGGCCCTTCCCTTTTGTTTTGTCTTAATTTTTAACTTTTCCTAAGTGAAAGTATTTGGGGATTTCTGGCAATATTAGTGATGTGGTAATACTTAGTCGATTAGTTTTGATCTTTCAAATGTTTTTTTCCCCTTTTAAAATTTGTAGTACGTTGCTACCCATGCGAATCATAACAGAAACAAGTTATATTCCTCAAGGTGTCATTGGTTACATGGCCTATCAACAACTAAATTTTCAGATACTATCATTTATTATAAAAACCCTTTTATATTCCTCAAATGATTTTTTTTTTTCCTTTTTAAAATTTGTGGTATGTTGCTATCCATGTGAATCATAACAGAAACAAGTTATATTCCTCAAGGTGTCATTCGTTACATGGTCTATCAACAACTAAATTTTCAGATATTATCATTTATTATGAAAACCCTTTCACGTTGTATCAACAACTAACATTTGACAACTTTCATATTTATCATTCATCATTGGATCCTGTTAGATAACTATAGTGTCTTTTTTCGTCTCTGGCTACATCATTTTGTAGGGATAAAAAATCTACTCAAATCTCTTTACTAGTGCCTCTAGGCAATGTAAGAAAAATGACTGAAATCTGTCAGCTAATTACCTAGCTTTGTAAGTACGATGCATAATATTATCCTCTTTCACTAGCAATTGACAAGAGGTGCATGTTGTGCAGTCAAAACTATGCCACTTGAGAGGTGCTGATCCCCAGAAACTTGTGTCCTACAAGGAAGAGGCATCAGAAATGGGGGGGTAGGTGGTTCAATGCCTTTTTCATATTGCTAAATTATGCATGGTGTTCATTTATCCTGATCCTGCAATGCCAGCTGCCTGTGTGATTTTATGCTTCTGATTAGTTTCTGTCGTATTTCAAATGTCTATTAATATTCCCAAACAGGCATGTACATTGTGCTCATTTGGTGTGCCAACAAGCATCATATCATTTGCTTGAGGGGCTGTGGGTGAAGCTGTGGAACCAAAATTATTCACTATAATTGGATGCTTAATTATCCCCACTATTCATCTTGTTGATTGATGTTCTCTTTATTGTCTTGATTCCTATGTGTTGGGGCTTGCTTTTTCTTAATCACTAAGATTCATTTCTGACTCTTTTCCTCTGTTCTTCATCTTTTTGATGATGCTTTTTTATCCTTCACATACATACACAATCACTTGCTAAATAGAAATATAAGAATTTAGATAAAACCTTTTGCGGATATCTTCTCATCTTATGGATTAAATATTGATATAGTCGATGTAATACTGTAGATATTTGTGTGGTTGTGGACACCATTGCAATTGCGTAGCTTGATTCTCTTGTTATGTTGCTGTTTGTATGTGATTTCAGCACCACAATAATTGGTTTGATTGTCTTATGGGATGATGTTAGCTTTATCTCTTACATTTTCTTTCCAGTTACTTCATTTTGAATGGCCTTGAGAGAGTTGCTCGACTATTAATTTTGCCAAAGAGGAATTATGTAAGCAGTCCTACTATTTCCTTCCCCCCCCCCCCCCCCCCCCCCCCCCCCCCCCGCATTGACTACCAGTAATCAAGCTGGATCAAGTGTGCTTCTTTCCTTGTAAATCTGTTATGGGTTCAGATTATATTCATGATTTCTGTTTCATACAATGTGCATGGTCCAAGGGATGTAATATTTCTGATGTGCAAAGTGGTTGGAGAGCTCTGCTTTGCTTATTACTTTTATTTAGGACTAAAGTTTGAGTTGTTCTGAAACTGTTTTTCTTTATATGAGGATTTGTTATCCTCCAACTTTTTCACCATCTCTTTACTTCTTAAAAAGACTTTTTATATGAAAAAAATTATGATATTTCTGCTGGATCATCTTTCTAGAAAAAAAAATTTTGAAGCATAGTTGATGATATTCATATTGTTGCAGTGGGGCTGCTGTGAATAGTAGCTTCTTTTGAGTAATCACAGCTTTCTCCATTTTCATTATTTTCCCTCTCTGGTTCCTATAAATTTCTTTTGTGGTTTCCTGAACTTTCTAGCCAATGAGTATGGTGCGGAATTCATTCAGTGATCGGCGGGAAGGATATTCTGATAAAGCAGTTGCAATAAGGTTTGTTTTAGTCTGAATCAGTACTTTCTCAGATTATTATATTAACATGAATGGTACCTTGCTGTGTAAATTTTGTTTACATGTTATTGGGATTTTTTTAAGAGGCTGTTGAGAAATTCAAGTGTAAATTTCATTGTCTTTGTAAATTGTTGGTGAGAGAGTACAGAGAATGGGAGGGAAACTGTCAAAGGCCAGTGAAGTCTCATTAGCTCTAATGTTATTCATCAACCAAACCAATATAAATAGATACAATCAGGTAAGAGTATCGTCCCATTAATACCCATGTCCAAAGAGGTAGAAAGAACTGGGCCAAACTGGTCCCAGTCTGATAGAAGAGGCAAACAAGGAAAATTGACGCTTTGTTGTTTGGAGGAGAGAAGATAGTCTAGTGAATAATGAGTATAGGGGTGAATATGGTAGGTGAGAGGGGTTAACAAATTTTGTATTGACTTGTGGGAGAAACTAGCCTCTCAAACGTTAGTATGAGTTTGCGTGCTACTGTTTCTTTGATTTTCCTTATATCTTCGTAGAGCTTCTCTTAAGTTAGTTTGAGTGTGTGCGCTAGTGTTTTTTTGATTTCCCCTTTTATCTTCCTAGTCATCTGTTCTCCTTCTGAGACTGATGCTAGCAGATTTTCTGGTTCTAGTGTTTATAATATCAGCGGAGAGTTTCATTATTTGATATCAAAGCACAATCTGATTTTGGGTGAGCTTAAAGAGGATCTTGATAAAGCTCAATTACAATTGGTAAAAAATTACTGATAAATCCAGAAGAGACCTACACTTTAATGGAGTTGATGCCGTTTTCCTCAAAATTCAGCCCTATAAACTCAAATCTCTTGCTAAGAAGTCTAATGGAAGTTAGTCCTAGATACTATGGCGCATATCCTATCATTTGGAAAATTTGGACAGGTGGTTTATAAACTGCTACTTCCTGAAGATGTGACCATTCATCCAGTTTTTCGCATTTCTCAACTAAAAAAAACTCCTTGAATCAGACATTCTACAACCACTACCTTCTTTTCTTGCAGCCGATTTGGAGCTATAGGTTGAACCTGCTTCTATTAAGCAATTCAGAACCCTCAATGATGACCAAAAATAAGTTTTGGTTCAGTGGCACGATTTACCTGATCATGATTGCGAGTCTATGTGCATTAATACTTATTTCCAAAGAGGAACGAAGAAAAGAGAATTGGGCCAAACTAGTCCAAGTCTGATAAAAGGAGCAAATGAGGGAAGTTAGCAGTTTGTTTTTTACAGGTGAGAAGATATTCTGGTGAATAATTAATATAGGGGTGAGTATGGCATGTGAGAATGGTAACAAATTGTGTAATGGCTGGTGATGGAGGGACTAGTCCCCCAAAAGTTGGCTTGAGCGTGTCTACTAAACAAACAAACAAAACAAGTCTTATCCTATTGGGTGGGGTTGGCTACATGAATCTCAATATCTCCTGATGTCATTGTACTCTATTAATAGTCAAATATTTGGATAGATTGTTAACCAAAAGGTTCTGTTCAATGATTTCATTGTTTTGTTCTTGAATTTTCCCTTGTTTGTTCTTAGTCATTAGTGTGTTTTTCTTCTAAGACCCAACTCTAGCAGATTTTCTTGTTCTATTGAATATGATATTAGTGGAAAGTTTAATTACATAATTAAATGTTTTGATTTCATTTGATTTAATTGTTTATGATTTCTTTTTGGCTCCTATATTTAAATTGTCCAGGTGTGTGAGAGCAGATCAATCGTCAGTCACAGTTAGATTGTACTACCTTGGTAGTGGGAGTGCTAGACTAGGCTTCTGGTAAGAAGCATGATGTTAACTTAGCAGAAAGAAGATAAATGCTTTGTGGTTGGAGAAGTAACTAGACATGTTTCTACATGATATAACATTGCAGGTTAAAAGGAAGGGAGTTCTTGCTTCCTGTGGGCATTGTTTTAAAGGTAAGTCATGATGAGTTATGATCTATTTAACTACATCAGGGTTTGGCACATTTGATTTTTATCTGTTGGTGCATTAAGTTTTATACATCTTAATTTTTTTCTCGTTTTCCCCACATTTTATTCTGGCTGGGTAAAACTTCACTTATAATGTATTTAATTATTATTGTCAGGCCCTCGTTGACACCACTGACCATGAAATTTATGTCAATTTGACTTGCTGCTACCATGAGAAGCATGAAAAAGGAAAGGGTGCTGTTGGAACCCAACTTGTTGGTGAAAGGGCAAAAATAATTTTAGATGAAGTTCGAGATCTGTCTTTGTTTACTCGTCTTCAATGTCTAGAATATATTGGTACATATTGTAGCATTCTTGAAGGTGATACTCCTGTATAACTTGCATAATCTGTATTAACTTCTTCCTTCTATAATCAGGAAAGCACTTCCAACCTCTTATGGATGGACTAGATCATGACAGTTATCCAATTGTAAGTTGTGTTTACTCATCATTCACATTATGGTGATGAGGAAAGCAATCATCAGTGTATATATCTTTCTCTGTATCTTCCTAATACTTGAACATCCTTGCTAGGTGGCTGAAACTGTTATCAAAGACCATATTTTCGTTCATCTGGACAACAATTTTGACAAATTCAACCTACTTATGTCAGTCACCATCTATTCTCTTATCCTATGTGATCAGATTAAATCTTTATAATTCTTTCCGTGAATGTAATATTCTTTAGTGGAAGTTCCATCTGCTGTTCCTTACATTGGTGTGTGGTGGATCATTTTTTCCCTTTTCCCCAGCTTCATGTTGCAGAAACTTTTCTCACTTATAGATCAGACATCTGTGCCCGACAACCCTGATTCCTTGCAGAACCAGGAAGTCTTACTTCCCGGTCATCTGATTACTATTTATCTCAAGGTAGAAAGTTTTTAAACCTTTTTCTTTACAGCTTAAAGTATTTTTTGTTCCCTAACATGTTTATACTCTGATTTTCATAATCATTGATTTCTGGCATGGAAGCTTAAAATGTAGTCTAAATCTAAATGGTCAAATAGTTGAATGAGAATTCTAGTGTGTCTTAGCCACTTGAGGCCGACTCAAGTAGTAAGGGTGAGTTGGGGTGTAGGTAAAGGTGTAGAATTCCAACCCTTCCTACTGTAACTGATGAAAGAAAAAGAAAAAAAAATTCTGATATGTTTTTTATTTGAGTTTCAGGATTCCCAGTTCTTTTTGGCTGTGAACATGAATCGTTATGGCTAACTTTCATACTTCATTTTGAGCATTTACTGTTTTACGAGAAATTTATTATTGCAAACTTAATGTATATTATAATTTTGTTGGACATGTGCAAAACACAATCCCAGTCTATCTTGAGTTTTAAAATCTTAAGCTTGTGGGATGAAATGCCACTTGAAATTAATATTACAATAGCTAAAATTGATCTATCTCAATTGTAAAACTCAATTTTATGATATTTTTATGATAGTGGACATTAAAATAACAATAGCTATAATCAAGTTGTTTCAATTTCAAAACTTAATTTTACAATATTTGAAAATGTAGTCTAAACATCTAGTTGGTTTTGAGCAATTGACAATTCATACAGACTCCAAAAGTGAGCTTAAAAATTGTCCAAATGGTTAAATAAGAGTTATAATATGTTGGTGATCAGAATTCCAGGATTTCCGCACCTTAGTCGCTGAAACATGAATCACTATGGCTTCTTTTCGAGGTTTTATATTTAATAAGAAATTTATGCTTTCAGATTTGTATAATCATTTTTGTTGGACATTAATAGAACAATAGCTAAGATTGTCTTTTGTGTTTCATAGTCTTAAGCTTGTGGGATTAAATTGTACTTGTAATTACTATTGCTGTAATTAAGATGGAGTTATCTCAAATTTTTATATAATTTTTTTTATTGTTAACTTTAGCACCTTATTTTTGTGAGTGCTTTTCTTGAACCTTTTTTCCTTAGGGAGCCAGGAATTTAATTTTTTTTCCTGGTTACTATGCATACGGATGGAGTGCTATCTTCTATTATTACACTTTTTAAAGTACTTCTGGGGATCTTATTTATAATTTCTTAATCAAATTTTGGATGCTAGGAAAAACTAGAAGATTGGCTTCAAAAGGGCAAGAAGCTTCTTGAGGAAGAGCTCCAGGATAACAGTGACAAGTTTGATTTCTGCAGCTGTATGTAGATATTTTTAAAGCACCTTCTCTTTGTGCTGAGAGGCTTTCTCCTGTCATTTTTCCCTTTTAAATCTATGGACATCAGGATAACAATTTTAAATGCATAACTCTTTGTTGGCAACTGAGGATCTTGGCCCACAAGGCCCATCATTTACAGCAAATAATTTTTGTTTATTCTTAGATTGTATTCCTTGATTACATGAGATTTAATCATTTGAAGTTTTTAGAGCTTGATTATCTTATATTTCCCATAGTTTGATCCTTTTTTTCTTTTTTTGGCTTAAATTAGCTAGACTATTGCTAGGTTTTCTTCTATATATTGATTTACCCATACTGAAGTTTTAAATAAGAGAATTACCAGTTTGCTGATTGATCTAAGTTTTCATTATCTGCCCTTTCTTATTGATTTTGGTTTGAACATTGGGATTTGGATTTTATAATTAAGTTGATGATATTTATTGCTAATTAGTTTAATATTTATAATTTTTCATTATCTTCCCTTTCTTATTCTGGTCCCAAGTCCAGGTAAAGGAGGAGAGTTGTGTTAGGCTCGACAGCTAACTTAAAACCCTATCAAATCTCTTATGAACATGGATCAACGAAGAAATTGTGCTAATGCTAGGTCATTGCCTATAAGTAATGTGTTGTATGACTCGAGTATAGTGAGAAGTGAGCGAGAGCCGCTGCATCATCGCCCAGATGTAGTGTTAAATAAGCAAGGGCTACCGCTCTCTTCTGAACAGAGGCAGTTAAAGAAGCTAGTTCATGGGAGTAAAATCAGATTTGGCACTTGAAACGTTGGGACTCTGAATGCCAAATCTTTGGAGGTGGTGGGCGTAATGCATGATTGAAAGATTAATATCTTGTGCTTTCAAGAAACTAAATGGGCTGGAGAAAGGTCTCGAGAAATTAATGGTTTTAAGTTTTGGTATACATGAAAGGTCAATGGAAGGAATGGTGTTGGTATCATCACTAATAATGAATGGAGAAAGAACATGGTGGAAGTCAAGAGGGTTGAAGACAGAATCATTTCCTTAAAAATGATTGTTGGGAAGGATATTATAAACATTATTAGCGTGTATGCACCTCAAGTAAGGGCAGAAGTGCATCTTAAGGAAAAGTTCTGGGAAGATATGGAGGGGCTAATTCAAAGTATTCCACCAATAGAAAAGATTTTTATTGGAGATGATCTTAATGGACATGTTAGTAAGGAGGCAGGACTTCATGCAAGGGCTCATGGGGGTTTTGGATTTGGGGTGCTCAATAATGAAGGTCAATCTATTATTGATTTCTTCTTCGCATATAGCCTCAAGATTGTTAACACTTGCTTTAAGAAGAGAGTAGCATTTAGTAACATACAAGAGTGGAGCTGTTAAGACACAGATTGACTTCTTTTCGGTAAGGAAATCTGATAGAAAACTTTGTACTAACCGCAAAGTGATCCCTGGGGATGGCGTGACAACACAACATAGGGTTTTGGTCCTTGATGTGAATATTAAGTGTGTAAAACAAAAGCATCGGCAAGTTTTAAATCCAAGGGTCAGGTGGTGGCAATTGAAGGGGGAGAAGTGAGATTTTTAAGAGAACTCTTTTGGAGGAGGGGGAGTGGGAGTTACAAAGAAGTGCTAATATCATGTGGAAGAATATGTCTAAAAAGGTCCAAAAGGTTGCCAAAGCAATTTTGAGAGAATTAAAAGGTTTTGGTCGACAAGATAAGGAGACTTGCTGGTAGGATGAGATTGTTCAAGAGAAAGCCAAGCATAAGAAAAATTGTTTTAGAGCAATATGCTTGTGTAATAATGTTGACAATTGGGAAATGTTTCGTTTGGGTAAAAAGGAGACTAAGAAGGCACTGAGTGAACTCGTAATAAAGCATATGAGGAGTTTTATAAGTAGTTAAGGACAAGGCGGGTGAGCGTAAGATTTACAAGATCGCGAAGAACAAGGAGAGAAATCGAGAGACTTGGACCAAGTGAGGTGTATAAAGGATGAAGAAGGCAAAGTTTTGGTTACTGATGGAGATATTATGAATAGGTGGAAAGTTTACTTTTATAAGTTATTCAATGATAGAGGGGGAGGGCCTTGTGATTGTGAAGATTTGACAAGTCGAGAAGGTAATCTCAATTTGTCATTTTACCGTAGGATTCGAGTTGACAAGGTTAGGGAAGCTCTTAAGAAAATGGAAAATGAAAAATGGTAAAGCTGTTAGGCCTGATGGTATTCCTATTGAAGTTTGGAATTATTTGGGTGAAGAGTTTGTTATGTGGCTCTGAAAATTATTTAATGAGATTTTACGATTCAAGAAAATACCGGATGAGTAGAGGAAAAGTACTTTGATTTCTATTTGTAAAAATAAAAGGGATATTCAAAATTATGCAAACTATAGAAGAATTAAGCTTGAGTTATACAATGAAATTATGGGAAAAGGTGATTGAACACAGGTTAAGGTTGGAGATTGATATTGTTGAAAACCAATTTAGATTTATGCCGGGAAGGTCTACAACAGAAGCGATTTATTTATTAAGGGGGCTAATGGAAAAGTATAGGAGCAAAGGAAGAGATTTGCGTATGGTTTTCATTGATTTTGAAAAAGCATATGACCGTGTGTCAAGAGATATGCTTTGGAAAGCCTTGGAAAAGAAAGGGGTGCGGTTTGCATATATCAAAACCATTCAGGACATGTATGAGCGGGTTACAACCAATGTTAGAATGCCTGGAGGTGTAACAAAGGACTTTCCTATGAGGATTGGCCTACATTAGGGATAAACTTTGAGCCCTTATTTGTTTAACTTAGTGGTAGATGTTCTAACTGAGTCTATAGGAGAGGAGATCCCTAAATGCATGCTTTTTGTGGATGATATAGTTTTATTGGCTGAATCCAGGGAAGAAATTAATTCTAAACTTGAGATATGGAGATAGACTTTGGAAGTGAAGGGTTTTCGTCTGAGTAGGAGTAAAACTGAATATATGCATTGTAAGTATGATAAGAGACAATGTTAAAATAGAGTGAAAGTTAAATTGGGGTGGCAAGTCATTCCGCAGGTGACAAAATTTAGGTATCTGAGATCAATTATACAACAAGATGGTGATTTTGATGGAGATGTCAATCACAGAATTCAAGCTCGATGGTATAAATAGAGAAAAGCCACTGGATTTATTTATGATCGGAAAGCACCTAATAAAGTAAAGGAAAAGTTCTACCGTACTGCTACAAGACCAGCAGTTCTACCGTATTGCTATAAGACCAGCAATGCTATATGGTAGTGATTGATGGGCTTTAAAGGGACTACATAAACATAAAATGGGGGTGGCCAAGATGAGCATGTTGAGATGAATGTGTGGTCATACAAGAAAATATAAGATTCATAATAATCATATACATGAACGAGTTGGAGTGGTCTCTATTGAAGGAAAAATGGTATAAAGTTGTTTGAGGTGGTTTGACCATATTCAACGAAGGGTATTGAATACACTGGTGAGTAGGGTGTTTTTTTTTTTTTTGCCGGTGAGGAGGTTGATCAAGCAGTATGGAGTCTTGTAAAACGAGGTTGTGGAAGGCCGAAACGAACACTCGATGAGATCATAGAGAGAGACCTTTTGATTAATAATATACCTAAAGATATGGTTTTTGACAGAGCATAATGGCGTCGTGCGATCCATGTGGCCAACCCCACCTAGTGGGATAAAGGCTTTGTTGTTGTTGTCCCTTTCTTATTCATTTTGGTTTGAAAATTAGGATTTGGATTTTATAATTAATTTGATGATGGTTATCGCTCATTAGTTTTATGTTTATATATATTTAATTTTACTCTCCATGGTGAGTGCAGTAGCTCAAGTTAAGAAGGCTTTGGATAAAAATCCACCAAAATCAGTAAGCACGGCTGTTGAAACTATGTTGAAATGTGGAAGACTGGTCACTCAAACTGGTCTAGATCTGCAGCAGGTATGACTTGCTAGTGATCAGTTAGCTTATGTCCTGGTATTTTCAATGCTCCATCCTTCAATTATCCTGCTTCCCCCATTTTAATAAATAATAATAGCCTTATCTTATGCGTAAAAATAGTGCAGAAGTGTTTTTAGGAGGGAAACAAGGGGGAGAGAGCTGGGGGAGTTATTGGTCTTAGAGAATGAGTTTTTCTGTGATAAATATGGTCACTTTTCAAATCCATAACTTCTGCACCTGTTAGTCACACTGAGGAATGGATTATTATTTGATGTTGTAATGTTTGGATTAGCTTATTTTTAGTGATTTTTGTTATACGAGGTAAGTATATGAGAGAAGTTTTGTCACGGATTGTTTAAAAGCACTTTCTCAAGTGCTTAAAACAAGCACATGTGGTATAGCTTTTATTCACAATTATGTCAAGAATAATCAAATAGTTTAGAACATTGTATGCATCAATTCTTCTTTAAGGTTCCTATATATGCTTGCTTGATGCTCTTGCACATCATTTATTGATTATATTTTGCTTTATCAGAGGACAGGCTATTCAGTTCAGGCTGAAAGGCTAAACTTCTTACGTTTTCTTTCACATTTTCGTGCTGTTCATCGAGGGGCCTCCTTTGCTGGTCTTCGTACAACTACTGTGCGAAAATTGCTGCCTGAGTTAGTAAAGCTATCATGTGTAATTTGAAAACTATATGGTCTTGCTGTGATATTCGTGCTTCTTATCTGTGGGTTGTTTCTTTTCATTAGCTCTTGGGGTTTTCTTTGTCCTGTGCACACACCTGATGGGGAGCCCTGTGGATTACTGAATCACATGACTAGCACCTGTCGTAAGTGACTGCCACCTTTTTCTTCTTTCGGTATGGAACTAATCCATTGTTGAGTTGAGTTGTATTGTATGATCAGCAGCGTTTCAAAATGGCCTTAAGAGCAGCTGAACAGCCCAGATCACCTTGCTGGGCTGATTGATTTTCATGTCTCTTTGTTTCTCCCTTCATCTTTTCGTTTTTGTTGAAGAGGATTCATGGTCCTCCAAAATCTTGTCTTTTGAAATAAATTCTTTTTTATTTTAACCAGAAAACAAGAAAGGATTCCTTGTTCATTGATGGTTTGTTGTCTTATTCATGTAACAAATGCATTTCTTAATTTTTTTTCCTTTCTCTATTTCAGGTGTTACATCGTTTTTTGATTCTGAAGGAAACATTAAAGATTATTTTAAAATAAAAATGTCTATCCTCAAAATTTTAGTTGAGGTTGGAATGAAGCCATCACTGCCAAAGCTAGTTCTGGCTGGTCCTCCTGAAGTTCTTAATGTTTTTCTAGATGGTTGTATTGTTGGTACTATACCCTCTGGTCAAGTTGACAAAGTTGTGGGTTACTTACGAAGACTGAAAGTGTCTTCTGCAGCCGTGGTCAGTTTTTCCACCCCTTTCCCTTCATTTTATATTTTTTGTTTGATGTTTAACTTTAGAAACATTTTGTAGATTCCTAATGATCTGGAGGTGGGATACGTTCCTTTGAGCATAGGTGGGCCATATCCTGGCCTGTACCTGTTTACATCTCCTTCAAGGTTTGTTCGGCCAGTCAGAAATTTATTAGTTCCTTCTAACGGTAGTGGAAATATTGAACTTATTGGGCCATTTGAACAGGTCAGTATTGTATATTTTAGTATTTCACATGATACATTCAGTTGTCTTGACCTATGGATTGATTGGATATCTGTCAAATTCTGAATGATCTAAAAAGAAAATATTCTTTTCTAGGTTTTCATGGAGATAAGATGTCCTGATGGTGGGGATGGTGGAAGGAAAAGTGCATTTCCTGCAACTCATGAGGAAATCCATTCAACAGGAATGCTCAGTGTTGTTGCTAACCTTACTCCATGGTCAGATCATAATCAGAGTCCCCGAAATATGTACCAGTGCCAGGTACATTGTGTCTTGGTGTGCTTAAATCTGCATGTTCTTCAGATTTTTTCATTCTATGCTTGTTTATGTTTTAGATGGCAAAACAAACAATGGGATTCTCTTGTCAAGCACTTCGAAATCGTGCAGATCAAAAGTTGTACCATCTTCAGGTTTGTTCACGTCAGCTTGGTATAGATTGCAAATGTCATTTTCTTCGATTCAAGGTTGAATTGTCCCTTGTATGTTGGAGGGCAGAATCCAGAAATAACCATAGAAATTGTTGGTCTTGTAAATCTCTTGCGCTGCATCCAAAATGTTCTATATGCATATATGTTTTCTCCCACCTTAGTCTGGCAAAAACATTTATTTTGCTGGCATTTTCAGACTCCCCAGAGTCCTATTGTTCGGACCGGTACATATACAAAGTATAGCATCGATGAATATCCTTCAGGCACAAATGCAATTGTTGCAGTTCTGGCATACACAGGGTAGCTACTTCAGTGCCTCTGTAACAACTGTAGCTTCAATCTATTGTTCTATTTATGAACTTGCTGGAAAAATGCAGATATGATATGGAGGATGCCATGATCTTGAACAAGTCATCAGTGGAGCGTGGAATGTTTCATGGACAAATATATCAGGTTTGATCTTTCTTTAGTACCTTGACTGAACTGATCATGCTTTCTTGTTATAGCACTTACTTTCCGTGATAAGCATGGTCAAGTTAACACAGGTGGAGTACTTGACCTACTTTGACCATGCAATTTGTATGTATCTAGTTTTTTTGGTACAACTTTTTCTACCAAAATTAAAGTTTTCGTAGCTTCCTCAGATTTTATTTCTGATGTTTGCTCATGAAATAATGGATATCTGTTTCCCTGTTGGAACACCTGTACTGGCATTATTGTGCTTATCAGACTGAAACAATCGATTTGACTGAACAACGTGGTCGGTCAGGCCAGGCCTCAAAAATGTTTAGAAGAAGCAACATTGATAAAGGGGGGTCACGCTTTCTTGATTCAGATGGACTACCATATGTTGGTCAGGTTTGCCTTCAAATCTCTCCATCCCTGCTACTTTGTTTCATTTTCAATTTTACTTTAATCGAAATTCCAATGGCTGACTTTCAGATGATAAAACCAGAAGATCCCTACTGTAGTGTTTATGATGAGGCTAGAACCAAATCATTCACCTACAAAAGAAAGGGTTCTGAACCTGTTTATGTTGATTATGTTTCTGTTGATGTCAAAAACAAGAAGAATCTTCAGAAGGTGAGTTGATTCCATTTGATATTATAATCATTTTCACCAGAAATCTGGTTGATATATTTGAGTATTTAAAAGTTTGTAGGAAATTAAAATGGAGGTGGGGGTGAGGGTTGAGTGGGGTGAATAGCATGAAGGTTTCTGACCTTCCAATGTTGAGGTTTAAAATTTTGGTTTTATATTTTACTTGTTAAGGGTTTTTGTTGGTGAAAGAACTATATTGTTCAAAACCGACTTAGTAAGTTGTACTTAAGAACTAAAACTATTTGTTGAAGAGCAACACACTAAACCCTAATCTTCAAGGGCTAGTGGTGGTGCCAGCCCTAGCCCAATAAAGGCCCTCTATAGCTTATGATTTCTTCAAGTATGTTTATTTACTTCTTTTTTATTCTATTTTATTTAAAGTATTTCAGAACAGAATCTGTTTTTATCTTATAAACAGATCTGATTTTGTCGATGAATTTTAAGTTGTGCTTATGATTCTTTGAGCAGGTTAACATACGTTTTCGACATCCTAGGAACCCTGTTGTTGGTGATAAATTTAGTAGTAGGCATGGGCAAAAGGGTGTCTGTTCTCAGTTGTGGCCAGATATTGATATGCCGTTTTCTGGAACTACGGGGATGCGTCCAGATCTGATCATTAATCCCCATGCATTTCCTTCCCGGATGACAATTGCAATGCTTTTGGAATCTGTTGCTGCTAAGGTACAACAACTAAAAAATAATATATGGAGAATTTGTTATTTTTGGGAAGTTGCTGGAGATGAATGTGTTGTTGAGTGACACTTGTCTCATTCTTTAGTTTACCAATTTTTTTATCTCTTCAAGGCCGTACTTGTGTTTTGGTGTTATCTATGTGAGAGATGAGTCGCTTTTGTCTTGTGTGATTGTGCGCATCAATTGGGATTGGAAGTGTCAGAAACTTCCTCTCTATAATTTTGAAATAGTAAGTGTGTGTTTGAATTAGCTTTTGGAGAATAATTTTTACGATTTACGAGATGAGTGTGTGAGCAGAGTTTTGTCTCGGCTTGTGGAAAAGGGCTTCTAAAACCACGGTTTTGACCTTTCCCAAACACTCGCTAACTTAGATTTTGATATTGAAACTACCTTTTACATCGTTTACAACTTGCATAATTTTAACATCTATATAGTAAAGAGTATGAAAATATCTAAAACAATTTCTTGCAGGGGGGCAGCTTACATGGAAATTTTGTCGATGCAACCCCATTCCGTAGTTCAATGAAGAAAGATGATGGGGAGTCAGAAAAATCAGATTCACTTGTTGATGAACTTGGCGTCCTGCTAAAAGAAAAGGGATTCAATTATCATGGTGTAGAAGTTCTCTACAGTGGAGTTTATGGAACTGAACTTACGTGTGAAATTTTTATTGGTCCTGTTTATTATCAACGACTCCGTCATATGGTTTCAGATAAGTATCAGGTGATCAGATTCACAATTTGGGCTTCTCCAGTTCAACTTACACTAATGCCATACGCTGTTTTGTGCATCCTGTGGTCCTTTCTGTGTGAATTCACTTGCTCTGAAGTGCTTTTATAAAAAATAAAGTAATTTGATTCACTAGCATTTTTTTTTTGGTCAAAACTCTTGGATGGGGAGGCTTTAATTCAAAACTTTCAAAGTGTGTTCAGTTTGTGATAATTATAATTTCATCTTGTGGGTTTTTCGGATTTAAGAAACTTGATCTGTGTATAGCATGTCTAACCGTATTTAGCAGTATGATTGTGAAACCGTGTGGTGTTAAAATTTGAGATGTAGGTATTTTCTCTTTGATGCCTTTTGGTAATCTATTCAGATTCCTCCTGTTGAAGAGATACGGACTTTTAATATATTTTTCCTGTCATTGTTGCCCTTATATTATTATATCATTATTATTTTCTGTTTTATTAGTTACTGTTGATCTTTCAGAAGCTTCGGGATCCTTAGGAAGCTAGTAGCTGAAATTTATTTAATCTTGTACCAGTTACCAAGGATTCAATTAATAACATCTGCTGCTTGTTTTGCCTTATAGGTTCGCTCTACTGGAATGGTTGACCAGGTGACCCGGCAGCCGATCAAAGGACGAAAACGTGGAGGAGGAATCCGGTTCGGAGAAATGGAACGTGACTCCCTGCTTGCACATGGAGCCGCATATCTACTGCATGATCGGCTGCATACCTGTTCTGACTATCACATTGCCGACATATGTTCACTATGTGGAAGCTTGCTCACGACGACGTTCCTTCAGCCACAGAAGCGGCCGGCCCGGGAGATTGGAGGGCTGCCCCCGGGTAGAGCAATGAAGAATGTATTTTGTCATGCTTGCCAAACAAGTAAAGGCATGGAGACTGTTGCTATGCCATATGTCTTCAGATATTTAGCAGCGGAGTTGGCAGCTATGAATATCAAAATGACTCTCCAGTTAACTGATAAATCTGACGCTGGAGCTTGATATGGTTCAATCTGATATCAAATTTTTTGTTGTATCATATCATTATTTATTTCATGAACCGGCATTAATATATATATATATATATATATATATATATATATATATATATATAATGTGGAGATAAAAAGTTTTGAAGCCAGTGGGGTTACATCACTATGAAAATGTCTTGTATCTCCACTTTAATGGAAGCCATTGGGGTGGGATGGGATTTTAGAAAGTAGGGTGATTCTTGATGAATTCTGGCGGCCCTTGAGGTCTTTTTGTTATGATGATCCTTGTAATTTTAATTTAATCTTATTATTTTATCATATGATTATGGTCGAAGAAAATAATGTGTAACAGCACTTTTTAAATCCGAAAAACCTTCTATTCACTTTTGTTCTTGATCTTTATGTCATGTTTGATTTCTACCCATAAATTTGTTTAGCTTTGCCCTCTAGAGCTTTATCAATGTTTACCTTTTCTCTTGACTCTGTATTTGACATCTGGACTCTCAAAAGATACCTTCTTTAACTATAGTAGTAATTTCTATATTCTTATTTACCAGAATTTTCCAGAATGTGTTCGTTAATTTTGTTTCTTAAACACTTCAAAGGGCTTTGACAAAAAATTTAAAAAAAAAAACGCAAAATTGCATAGCCTTCTCTACCTGCCATTTATTTGACTGCACCTTAAAATAAATTCAAACGTGCACCATGTTAAAATGAAGGGGGGAAATGCAATTTAAAAATGCATCAAGAACTTTGATGGCCATCGAAGTTTCGGTGATTTCTGGCTGGCTAGGTTGTCGAAGGTGGCAAACTAGCTAGCTGGTAAGAGGTGGTAAGAGGTAGCAAATTAATTTCAGTTAACTTCCAAAGTTTTTTGAAAATTTATTACACTCCACAGTTAAAATGAAATTAATTTTTGTGGGTGAAAAAACAATTATGTCCTTCTTTTATTTTTTTTCCTTTCAAAAGAGCATTTATAAGACAAATAAAGAGATTTATAAGACAAATAAAAAGATAAAAAAACCTAGGGAATCAAAAACATTTTGGCCATTTACAAGAAAGATATGAAAATTCACAAGATAAATATGAATATTTACAAAACAAATAAAGGAATTCAAAAGAACCTAGGGAGTTAAAAATATCTTGGCCATTTACAAGATAAATATTAAAATTCACAAAACAAATATGGGCATTTACAAAACAATAAAGATATTTACTAGAAAAATAAAGGAATTAAAAAGAACCTAGGGAATAAAAAATATCTTGGCCGTTTACAAGACAAATATGAGGGGTTTTTTTTTGTGCCTTCGACAAATATGAGTATTTATAAAATAAATAAAACAATTTATAAGACAAATAAAATAAGGTCATCATTGTCTTTTCATCCACAAAAATTAATTTCATTTTGACTATAGAGGTGCAGTGAAGTTTTAAAAAGTTTTAACAGTTGCCTGAAATTAATTTACTACAGGGCCTAACTAAAATTTTCCCTAATTTTTTTTTTTTAAAATGTGAGGCTAGTGCTATCTTTTTTGTAACATTTTAAAATTTCAGTAGACTGATTTGAGATTATTGGAAAGTGTTATCTTTTTATTTTTTATTTTTTGCCTTCTGAAAAAGTTTTATCTTAATTATGCCCTTTTTATAATTTAAACTGGGTTTTCCCCTATAACAAAACTAAAAGTGATTAAAAATGTGGGCAAAAGTACACCTTAGGCTTTAGTCCTCTAATTTTGCATAAGGTCTTATTTTAGTTCTTTAATTTTATAAAGTGTCTTTTTAATCTTTTAACCTTATTAAAAAAAATATTGATATTAAAATTTTAAATGTCGAAAAAACTTTTTCAAATGCTAATATATTAAGTTTAATTTTTGAAATAACAATAATTATTATAAAAAAAATTTATTTAAGACTAACAATATTAAAGTTAAAACTTAAAAGATTGTAAACATGCTCTTTTTTAAAAGTAAAATTAAGAGACCAACCTAAAATTTGTTTAAAATTAAACCGTAAGCCCTTTTGGTTGGTTTTTTTTTTTTTTTTTTGGAGGGGAGGAGAGGGTAGGAGTGGAGAACGAAAGAATTGAACATGTTATATTTTTGGGTAAGACGACGTGGGAAGGATTTTTATTCTCAACTCCAACATGACACTTAAATGCTCCCCTCAGGGTGCTTTTAAAAGGTTAGTCTAATCTAAAATATAAGTTAATTATATGATAATTAATTCTCATTTTTTAATTTTATCCATGTAATTAATGATGAATTCTAATTTCCCCAGAAATTTTCAAACACGTTTTTTAATAAGGATAAAAGTGGAAAAAAATTTCTAAATTTAAATATATTTAATGAGTTAACTGCTACTTTTTATTTCCTATAAATTAATTAAAGTGTTCAATATTATGGAATGAAGGGAGTATGTAGTTTTTGACAAGCAACAATGTGTTTCATCTTCTATCCGAGACCCCAAAGACATGAAAAACAAAAGGGTTGAGGGACAATTTTACTCCGAAAGTTGTCATTGAGAGACAATTTTTCTTTGAAGTTTTTTGAAGAGCAATTTTACCTTGAAAGTGTGAAAAGGGAGTAATTTTTCTCTGACTGTTATCTCAGTTAATTTTGATCGTTAGTTGACCAAATATTCAAAGTTAACAGTCTACATGCTCCAGATTATTTTTGTTCAAATATAAATTTGCCTTAGAAGTTCATGTGTCATCTGTAACATTTTTTTTCAAAGTTAGATTTAAAATTTTCGGGGCAAATTTGCTCTTTAACAAAAATGACGTGGATGACATGTGAACTGACAGCTCATCATATTTGGTTAAATAACTTTCAAAATTAATTGGGATAATGGTTGAGAAATACTCCCTTCGGTCCTAATTATAAGACATATTTACCTAACTTTGGAAAAATTAAGAATAGTAGTTAAATTAGTTGATCTTATTTATTTTCCTAAATTGCCCTTATTTAATACATATAAGAAATCATGTTTTGTTCATATTGATCACTTGCCTTGATGTAAAGTAAGTGATCTTACCTGTCATTAAAATGGAGTTATGCCGGTTTGGTTCCAGTGGAATTAAAGAAAAGGAAAGTTGCAATTTTTAAAAATAGAGATGATGACGTTGATAGTGTTAAATTGATTTTCTTACCCTTTATTCTTATGAAATAAAAGAAACAGTAGAATTGAAGTGTATGTGACATTAATGAATTGCAAGTATTACTTACTTCATAGAATACATATGTGTATTATAAAATTATTATTGTGTTTCATTATTATTGAGAAAGTATCAATGGAAGTATTTTAGGAAAAAATTGACAAAAATTAAAACTTTATCCTATAATTAGAACCAAGATCAACTCCCAAATGTTGTCCTATAATTAGGACCGGAGGGAGTACTTACATACTCTAGGAGTAATACGTCATCTATACTTTTTACTAATTAAAATACAACAACTCATCTTATTTTAATTCTATACGGCAAATGAGGAGAAATGCTTACATACTAGAAGAGCGCCACCTGACCAGCGACTAATTAAAATACATTAACTCAACTTATTTTAGTCTTACATGGTAAATGAGTCATATAGAGAAATTCAAATTTTATAATTTTAAGAAAACATAAACTTCATGATTTAGAAAAAAAAAAAAAAAGATGCAATTCCCTCCCATGAGATATTTTTAAAAAAAAATATAAAATTTGAATTTTTCTAAATGACTCATTTACCATGTAGGATCAAAATAAGATAAGTTGTTATATTTTAATTAGTAAGTACAGATGAGGTGACCAAGGTAATTAAACCCGGACCGGTCAGTGAACTGGTCAGGGTACTGGGTCAAGGGTCAGTGGGTTAGACCGGAATCAGCACGGAGTCAACCCGGACCTAAACCGGTGAGGAGGAAAAAATTGAAAAATATTGTAACTTCTCATCACACCATCCAAATTACGAATAGCACATATCTAGAATCAAAATGCTAACAAAATAACATGATTGTATCATATATAAATCACCTAATGATAGCTGTTATAACTTATAATCCCAAAATATTTATCATAAGTTCATAACACAATATCAAAATGTTTATGATAACAAAAGTAGTAAACTAATAATTAATTATCATCATTAAAATAAGCATCAACTATATCATTCAACTCTCTAGGTACTGAGACATTAGGAGGTGGAGCTGTAGGAGGAAGAGTAAAGGCACTAGGGGCAACAGAGTCAACATTTAATGATGGAGCCCCAACAACATCAGCATCACCTATATATCAAAAGAATAAAATTAGTACTAATTATGCTCAAAATATGGTTATCTTCTTTTGTGTAAGAAATAAGAATATAATCTTAGATAATTAAAAAGATTGTTAGAAACCTCCATAATCCTTCGCCATTTGTTGAAATTGAAGATCTGTCGCTTCTACATTTTCAAATTCAGGAGTTGGATCTTTGTCAAAAACCCAAAAGTCTAGTCTATCAACATGGTAACTCTATACTCATGAAAACTTGGAACCTTAAACCCAGGCCCAATTGCAGTAGCAGCATCAATAGCTTTTTGAAATAAGGGACAAGTCATTGCATTAAATGGAACACAATTAACATAAGCCCAATGAGCAAATGTCATTTTTGCATTATATTGTGCTTCTTGACTTGCCCAAGCACTCTTGATGCTTGGTTGGCTACCAGGAGTTGTCCTAGATGCAAAATGACTATCAATCTTCCCAACTATAGGAGCTTTCCTCTTTAAAGAAGCAAGTGGTTCCTCAACCTCTCTAGCTTCATTTTCCTCCTCAACAACATGTTCTTTCTTTGAACCTTCTAACAAAGATTCTTTCATTTTAGCACGTACATCATAAGAAACTTTTTTGCATGAACTCACTTGACCACTCACACCAGCTAAATGTTGTTTCAACCTATTTATCCCACCTCCCCTATAACTTGAAGAACATAAGAGGCATGTGAAAACATTTATTTTTCCCTCTTTTTTAAGAGAAACGTATTGCCAAGTTGGGTCTGTTTTTTTAAAGTCCCTGATGTCTGTGGAGGGGGTAAACTACTATTAGGAGGATTGGTAGTATCGAGATTGGGGTTGGCAACAACATTCTCAGGTGCTTCATTATTTCCCTTCATTAAGAAACCAAAACCAAAGAAAACAGCAAATGAACCCTTTCAATTCGCAAACCACAAGCACCCCAGTTGATTAATAATCACTATCAGAGGATTGAGAGCTACAATGAAACAAAAGAACCAACCAAACCAACAAGAAAACGTACAGAGCATCAGCCGACAACCATTCACATTTTATTTTAAAGTTTAAAGCAATAGCAAACCAATACCATCACAATGATTAATGAAAGCAATGCATCCAAAAAAATATAGGCATAGGAAAGGAATGCAACCAAAAAAATGCACAAAATAAAGAACCAGTTGAGCTGCCACAAATATTTTTATTGAGCTGCTTTAACATTAAAAATATACGGGGAGTAAAAAACAATCAATCACACGCAAAAGGTTTAGGAACTTTAATTTGATCATAAAGGACACAAAATCATAACAAAGTGTACAAGAATAAATTAAATATCATCAGCAGAGTATCAGTAAAATAAAGAACCAGTTCAATTGGACAATGTGATATCTAATTACAGCTGACAA
The DNA here is from genome assembly GCA_963855925.1 of Inga laurina. Lineage (NCBI taxonomy): Eukaryota > Viridiplantae > Streptophyta > Magnoliopsida > Fabales > Fabaceae > Inga > Inga laurina. The sequence goes on from OY979707.1 coordinate 14,287,463, forward strand.
GTCTTGATAAAAAGTTGTAACAATGTAAAGCAGGAAACAGAGAGATGAAACTGAAATTTCAGATTTGAAGAACACGACACTGACCTTAAACACCGACGGCTAACCCAGAACACTGACCTTAATCACCAGAACATTCTCAGTTCCTTCATTATGTCCTTCTGGCTCACAAAAAAAAAAACAGAGCATCACCGTTCACCGCACAGCCATAGATATCGATTTCTGAAGCAAACCAAAACTATGAAAAATAATGAATGTAGGAACTATCATTAGAAATACTGAAATAGAGGTCAAAGAACATACAAAGCAAACCACAAAGCTCAGATCAACCATCAACCATGGCTCACTGCTCACCGGAACGACCAAACCCAATCGGCCAAACCCTTCTTTTCAATCGGCTGAAGAAACAAATGAAGGAGAAACCCCAAAGCTCAGATCTTGCAACTGGCCATGGCGTCCGACAGCGACACCCACGCTGAGAAGACCACCAGCGAACGGCGGCCGGTCGAGCAACGAGGAAGAAGAAAGGCAAAGCGAACTCCACCGACACAAACGGCGACCCAACACCGGCAGACTATGGTCGCTCAGGCAATCTCACTGGCCGTTAGACAGGGAGTTGAGAGCGAGACTGAGAAGAAGAAGAAGAAGGCTTCGCATGGTGGCCGGTGGGACCGTGGACGCTCGGACTCGTGAAGTCGGGATTGAGAATGCGAAGTTGAGAACTGAAAGTGAAAAGCAGAAAAGGTATCGGTTGGGTTTAGTCAAAATTTTCAAATTAAAAAAAAAAGGACGAAACGACGTCGTTTCGTCCTTCCCAGAGGCAAAAAAAAAAAAGCAACTCGGGCGACTGGACCGACCCGCCGAGTCTCCCGGGTTATTACTGGGTCACACCGAGTTGTGCCGGGTCGACCGGTTCGGTGTGACCCCGGTTCATATTGTGACCCGAACTGGTTTTTGGGCCGGTTCGGTGGTTCCCGGTCCGAACCGACCTGTCTGGTCCGGGTCTAATCACCATGGAGGTGACGCTCCAGGAAAAATATAAGTATTTCTCCCACATGAGTCATTTGAATAATATTAAATTTTATAATTTTAAAAAACATAAACTTCTTAATTTAGAAAAACAGAAAATACAATTTCTTTCATTATCCCTAAAATTATAAAATTTAAATTTCTTCAAATGACACATATGCTATGTAAGATTAAAATAAAATAAATTATTACTATATTTTAATTAATCAAAACGCGGCGTTGTTTCTCATACATACATTCACGTAAAATTCCTCTATTGGCCTCTCCGCCCCTTGACCCAAAAAAAAAAAAAAAAAAACACGCAGCAACAAAGTCAAAATCGGTTGAGCATCCCTGGTGAAAATAAAGAAATTCTTGGTCGTGCATCAGCATTCCCAAGCAAAGAGGGAAGAAGCAAAGCTGAAAATGAGAGTGTCGTCTTTCCTCTGCAGAAATTCCTTGTTATGGAGTAGGAGGAATGGGCCATTTGGTACTTTCTTCTCCGCTCGGTTCTGCTCGGACAATGGCGATGCAGTTCAGAGTTCCAAGGCCAAGATCTTTGACCGGCAACTTAAGCGGAAACAGGTTTTTCTTTCAATAATCTGGATGCATATAAGCCTTAGATTTTCGTGGACAAAAAATGACACAGTATTTTAGAGCAGTTCTTACTTTAAAAATAGCTGTAATTGGTTCTCCTGTGTAGCGAGACAGAGCTGCCTGGTTGATGCGCCCAAAGGATTCTTTGGTTGATACCGTAGCTGAAAATCTACTGGACCGCTTAGAGGTAATTTCCTGTTTGTTCCCTTAATTTATACATGTTTCCGGTTCATTATGTTTTCTTCAAGGGTTATACCGCTTGTAGTCTACTGGTGGCTGTTTTTAATTTAGTTTCATTAAATACTGATAGATAAGATAGTAGTATATGTATTTTAAGAATATTAATCTTAACATGATCCGAAATTTTAAATTTGACTTCCATACTTATAACTATCTGGTACACTTGAAATCTGAAGTGGAGAGATAATCGAGTCCTACAGAGTAGGATGTTCCTATTGTTGCTCTTCAAAGCTTTATACATGAGAACATATAGGCTTATCAATTTTGGGATTAATACTTGAAAGCATTTAATATGAATGGTGTTTGGATTATCTCAGACAGTAAAAATTTCAGAACTTAGTCTTTCATGGTTCTACTTTCATCCTTGTTTTCAATTTAAACCCCAACTTGCTGCAAAGGTCTAAATTGTAAATTTATATTAGTTGTTTCTTTAATTGAAGTTGCAAACATCATCCTGTATTGAAATTAGCATTTGCCTCCATGATACATTCATGATGCAATATGGTTCAAAAATTGCTTCTTTTGGGCTTATGTAGGCTACATTTTAATCTTTGCTTTAGGACTGTAAGAAGACTTTTCCCAGAGCATTGTGCTTGGGGGGTTCACTTGAAGCTATCAGGCGCTTGCTTCGTGGTCGTGGTATGAACAAATTAAAAACTTAGGCTAACATTTATGCATGGTATTATGGGAGAGAGAGAGAAAAGGCGTTGATCTTTTAGAAATAATAACCTATTTTACTTCAATACTTCAAAGAAAGAATCCATTTGATGCTGCCATTTAAGAATTGATGTGATGAAAATGATTAACCATGTGAGGGTTTAGGTTCTTTTTCTTTCTTGATGTTGTGGTTGGGAAAGATGTTGTTGCTTTGGCAAGTAGAGCTATGTTGGTTAAAAGGTGGCTTTTGTTTCAATAGTCGTAGGCATGATGTTTCTGATCAACTTTGTGATTTTACACAATGTTCATGAGACTTCACCCAAAATGCTCCTAATAAGAAATGAGGCTTGTAATTCAAAGAACCAATCTGTTTTCACGCTAAGGTGGTCTACAACAAAGGCTATTTATCTACTGAGGGGGTTGTTAGAAAGGTACCGAAATAAAGAAAAAGATTTACATATGTTTTTTATTGATATGGAGAAAAGCTTATGATCAAGAATGAAGAGAAGTGCTATGGAAAGCCTTGGTAAGGAAAGGTGAATGTGTTCCTTAACATGCATGAGGGGAGATGAATCAGTGTGAGAATGCATGGGTGTAAGACAAAATGTTTCTCTAAAAGGATTGGTCTCCATTATGGCTTATCTTCGAGTTCTTACTTGTTTGACCTGGTATTAGGTGTTTAACTGAACACATTCACGAGGAAGTCCCTAAGTGCATGTTATTGGCAGACAATATTAGTTCTAACTGAGGAGCCAAGAGAAGAGGTTGACAAACTTGAGCTAAAGAGACAAGCTTTAGAATTGAAGAGTTTTGCCTAAGTAAGAATGATAAAATATGTGTACTGCAATGTTAAAGCACGAACAGGGCAATAGAAATAATAGGAAATAGGAATAATAGAAAATAAGGAATAAAATACTCTGTGATAGAGGGATAGCAAGAATCTCACTAATCTCTCTAAAACAGCCCAGGAGGATCTCCACACTTTTTAATATACTCTCTGAATATTCATGCTTTATTGAGTATGCAAGAAGCCTCTTTTATAGAAGTACAGAGGGATAAAAATCTAATTCAAAATTCAAACTAGGAAACCCAAATAATATCAAAAATACTAAAATAATATCTAAATCTAAAATACTAAAGAATATCTAAATCCTACTTGTGGATAGTCCACTTATTCTGAAATATCTAGAATAATATCTAAAATAATATTGCTGAAATTGTTAAATAATATTAAATAATAAATATTACTAATTAATTCCTAATTGGTCCTAAGACGCTTATTTTTTCTGGAATAAATCAGCCCATAACGATTTGGATTGCTATCATATCTTCCCTCTTGGAAGGTCGACTTGTCCTCAAGGCGAAATTGAGGAAATTGTTCCGCAACGAGATCATACTCCTCCCAAGTAGCTTCCTCTAAAGGGCGATTCTGCCATGCCACAAGGATGTCCAATCTTCGATCCGGTGTCCAGCGTTGCTGCAACACCTTGGAAGGGTGTAGTATGAGCTCCATATCAGCTGAGAGTGGAAGAGAAGGAGGAGGAGTAGGAGCTTGCTGGCCATATGCAGGACGGAGTAGAGAAACATGAAAGACAGGATGGATTTTGGCAGTTGAAGGTAGTTCTAGCTCATAGGCGACCTTGCCAATTCGTCTGGCTACCGAGAATGGTCCGAAGAAACGTGGAGACAGCTTCTGAAACCTTGAACGAGCCAAAGACTGTTGTCGATACGGTTGAATACGTAAGCAAACAGCATCCCCTGGGTTAAATTCAAGGTCCCCACGATGTTGATCGGCATGTAACTTCATTCGATGTTGATGGAGCATTAGTGAGACCAAACGGCATAAAAGACGAATACAAATTTCCTCAAGTATGGGCGGAACAGGTTATTCATGACAGCTTGGAAGGTTGTTGGAGCATTAGTGAGACCAAACGGCATAACCACAAATTCATAATGACCAGAGTAGGTTCTAAAAGCCGTTTTATGAATATCGGAAGGTAATATCCGAATTTGATGATACCCAGAGCGTAAATCAATCTTCGAAAAATATCTAGCACTATGCAATTCATCTAATAATTCATCAATGTTAGGTATAGGGTACTTATCTGGAATCGTAATTTTGTTCAGACGACGATAATCAACACACAACCGCCACGTGCCGTCTTTCTTGCTAACCAATAAGGCTAGACTGGCAAACGGACTAGAACTAGGGCGGATGAAACCTCGGTCTAATAAGGTGCGAACCTGAGACTCAATCTCATCCTTTTGGTAATGAGGATAACGATAGGGTCTCAAGTTTGGTGGGGACGCCCCTGGTAACAATGAGATCATGTGATAGTGGTTACGGGAGGGTGGCAGTGAATGCGGCTCCTCAAAAACAGCAGAAAAGTCTTGAAATATCGCGGATACATCTAAGGCCGTACGTTTTGCTGTTTCAGTTTGGTGAAATTCCAAACTCTTGAGACAAACCTGAGGGACAGCCTTTGGAGGTTCTCCTTGCAACTTGTATTTTTTACCTTCAACCTAGAAAATCATGAACATGTCGTTCCAGTTAGCCTGCACTGTGTTGAGGGATGCTAACCATTTAATACCTAACACAAAGTCTGACTCGGCTAAGGAGAAGGGGTAGAAATCCTGTGTAATTGTCAGACCTGATAGTTTGACCTCCAAATCCTTGCAGACTTGATTACAACGGATAATCCGACCATCCCCAATTTGAACTCCAAAAGAAGGAACCGTGTTGGTAGAAATACCGAGTTCTCGTATCAAGGTAGTGGAAATAAAGTTGTGGGTGGTGGACCCACTGTCCACTAAAAGCAGTACCTGCTTAGAAGAAATATACCCTTTTAACTTCATGGTGGAAGCAGAAGGTGTACCTAAGATGACGTTAAATGCAACCTCGGGCTCCTCTGTATCATCTTTGTCAGATTCAACGATGGACTCTTGTTTTTCAGGAAGAGGGTTGCCATCATCATCAATCTCTATTAGTGAGAAAGAAGCGTTGTAGCGGTGACCGCGTTGAAAGGGCTCAGCACACCGAAAACATAACCCTTTGTCACGTCGTCGTTGACGTTCGGAGTCAACAGACACTACACATCCAGATTGGGAAGGGAGTGCTGAAGAGGATGAGTTGATTGAAGGATACTTCCCTGTGGAGGTAGTTGATGCCGAAAGACTTCGGTGATCCCGTGGAGGATATGAATCACGAGTTGCATAATCATGTGAATAATAGTGTCGATACGTCGAAGAGACAGATTTGTCCCCACGGTTAACGGTGAGTTGTTTCTCAAATTCCAAAGCAAGGCTAGCGGCCCTGTAGACGCTCCGCGGTTTGTGAATCCGGACGTTCGACCTTAATTCCTCTTTAAGTCCGTTCATGAAAACGCCAAGAAGACAATGTTCTGGCCAATTTGCAATTAACGCCACTCTCTTGGCCCACTCTTTGCGATAATCTTGAACAGAGCCTGTCTGCTTGATGCTACACAAGTTCTCATCGGGGTTGAGATATTTCGACGGCTCGTAGTGTTCCTGGAGTGCTTTAACCAAATCTTCCCAGTATAATATTGTTTGCTGTGAATTGAGCCACGAGAACAAGTCTAGAGCATCACCCTCCAAGTACATGGCTGCGACATCAACTCGATCGTCCTCTAGTGTATCATAAAATCGGAAGAATTTTCTGCCTTCAGGACCTAGCCTCTCGGGTTTCCTCCATCGAACCTTGGGAAATCGATTTTTGTGCATGGGGTGCGTGGGTTGCTCCAAGACGTCTTAGAATCTTCATCACTATCATCAGCCGAAGTGTGTGACCTCCCTCTATTTTGGATCGGTCGAGCTGATAAAAGTTCCAAGGCATTCACCTTATCCTTCAATTCATCGATAGCCGCAAGTCGTTCAACGATGATGGCGAGATGATCAGAAGAGGTATCGAGTGGCTTGGTTTGGGGTTGCTGTGTGGCGCGAGACGATGGGTTATCGTCGGAAGGTGGTGTTGCGTGAGATGAGCGTGTATTGACCATGCTGGATCGAAACAATGTCTCTGATGCCAATGTTAAAGCACGAACAGGGCAATAGGAATAATAGAAAATAAGGAATAAAATACTCTATGATTGAGGGATAGCAAGAATCTCACTAATCTCTCTAAAACAGCCCAGGAGGATCTCCACACTTTTTAATATACTTTCTGAATATTCATGCTTTATTGAGTAGGCAAGAAGCCTCTTTTATAGAAGTACAGAGGGATAAAAATCTAATTCAAAATTCAAACTAGGAAACCCAAATAATATCAAAAATACTAAAATAATATCTAAATCTAAAATACTAAAGAATATCTAAATCCTACTTGTGGATAGTCCACTTATTCTGAAATATCTTGAATAATATCTAAAATAATATTGCTGAAATTGTTAAATAATATTAAATAATAAATATTACTAATTAATTCCTAATTGGTCCTAAGACGCTTATTTTTTCTGGAATAAATCAGCCCATAACGATTTGGATTGCTATCATGCAAACATGTTAGAAATGGTTTGGAGGTAAAAATTGGAGATTAGACCATACCATAAGTGTCAAAGTTCAAGCATCTAGGATCGATATTTCAAAATGATGGAGTGTTGTTCCTATATTGGCTTTTTATATTTGTTTAACTTGGTGATATTTCTTGTGCATTCTATGTTATTGTGACTAGTATTACTAATTGCCCGAAGATTGATAAATGGCTAGGCTTTGTAGCTGTTTCCCAGTTACTGGAAAGTTCTTTATTCAGTTCGGTTTCAAGCTGATAATGGAAGTTTTATGGTACTGTAATGGTTTCATTAATGCAGGTTCCATTGAAAAGCTCACTATGATGGATGCGTCTAGTGAAATGGTAGAACTTTGTAAAAATGCTGAGGCAGCTTCACCCAATGATAATATTGAGACAACATTTGTAGTTGGTGATGAAGAATTTTTGCCTATCAAAGAGAGGTGCATATGCAATCATCTTTAATTGACAGCTGCTTATAGACTTAGTTTGGGTTTTAAATTTTGTATCTACTGCTGGGCAGCTCCATGGATTTGGTCATCAGTTGCTTGGGGCTACACTGGACTAATGATTTACCGGGAGCAATGATACAGGTATCCTCTCATATGTACTGGTCTTGACTTTACATGTTGCTGGTATTCCAGAATGAAGTTCCTGACTTCATATGTTGACTGATTTGGCTTATATTATTATGTTAACTATGATATGCATTTTATGGTTGGCAGTGTAAATTGGCTTTGAAACCTGATGGCCTTTTTTTAGCAGCCATACTTGGTGGAGAAACCCTCAAGTGACTACCTTACTCTTCATTCTGGAATTTTTTTAACACATTGCATGGAGCAACTTATGGATATTTGTGCTTGATTCTACTTGTCAACAGGGAGCTCCGAATAGCTTGCACAGTGGCACAAATGGAGCGTGAAGGAGGGATTGGTCCCCGAGTATCACCTTTGGCACAGGTACCGACTTTATTGCTAGAGTTTTTCATGCGAAAACGATGATTTAATAATGACTTTCTCTTTAATCAAATGATGTAAACTCTCTGCATTTTGCATGTAGTAATAGTTATGCGTTTCCACTTAATTAGTGAATTGTCTACTTTGTATGGACTAATTATTGGAATTATGTGTTTAATATTTATGCATTCATTTTCTCTTTACAAGTTTCAATCTTTTCTGCATTTGCTTGTGTAATTTTTCGGGGTCGTATCAGAAATTTTCTGAATAGAAGACTGGAGCTGAATTGACCATTTGGTTAGGTACGAGATGCAGGGAATCTTTTGACGAGGGCAGGCTTCACTCTCCCAGGAGTTGATGTTGATGAATATACAGTTAGATATGAAAGTGGTGAGAAATTACTATTATTTGAATTTGTAATTGAACTTTCAAAGTTTATGACATAGTGGTAGTGTGATTTCCTACAAATTCCACCATATGAGATGCTCGTTAAGCTTTAAATTTTTGTTGGTTGATGGGGAAATGGAAACTATTCACTGAATTATGCACACGGGCAACTCTTGTTAGTTTGTACATAATTTCTCTTCCCGTTTTTGCTATATAATTAATACCTGGAGTTTAAGTTTTATAAAATTATTACTCAAACAAAATTGATTTGCAACAAAAAAGCTACCTTCAAGATTGCCCTCAGTTCATGACAATCAGCTTCATGTGGTTGCATTGTCTTTTGAGTTGGTTGGTAGAGGTATCTGTTTACAATTTGGTAAATATTATAATTGGATCTTCCATCCCATGCTGAATGCTTCATAATATATACTTCATTTGAAGGTCACTTTATAGTATACGCATAAATTGTTTTATCTAGTATTGTATATTGGCTAGTTTGTAGTCTAATCGCCAAGCACAGTATTGCCAAAGCCACATGTAAGTAGCGGTATATCTACATGTTTAATGGTCAAACAACGGTTTCATGGATTCTTGCAGTGTTTGGTTACTTAGATGGTCAACCTTGTGTCATGGAGTTAATGTAGACCAACTTTGAAATGGCTTATTGGTTATTTGAATGAGTTACTTTAGTTTTTAAGGCATATTGGCAAAGGCCAAGAGCATGATTTTTTGTCCCTATGTCTCTGGTGAAGGGGGTGTCTAGGGGTTTGTGAGAACAATCATTAACCTGAAGTAATAAAGAAGATCTCATTTGATATTTTGATTTAATCATCTGCGTGCCTCTTGAATGGGTCATATCTTAGTGTCAGTACTTTGTTCTCTGCTGACTGGTGTGGATATGAATTCCTTTCTGAATGTTGTTTCTGAACCTTTGTTTTGTGATTGTTTCTCTGGTGCAGCTCTTCATCTTATGGAACATTTGCGTGCCATGGGTGAAACTAATGCCCTTCTTCAGAGGAACTCTGTAAACTTCTTTTTCCCTTGCACCTTTACACACTAGGGTTCAAGACCCTATTTGGTGCAGCAAATATGGTATTTGGTGCATGTAATGAATGACTTGTATATTACTCCCAATTCAAAATATAAGGTTAAAATAACGGATTTGTGTTTATTAAGAAATCAGTTAAAATTAGTTAAAAGTAATAAATATGTAAGAAATATACTTTTTTCCCCAAATATGCCTTGATTTATAAAGAAAATAAGTGAGAGAGTGGGAAAAAGATGAAGAGAATGTATGGGAGAAAAAGTAACGCGAGTGTGTGGTAAAATTGGAAGAACTCGTTAAATGATTAGACAAGTTTAAAAGTCCAGCTTAAATAAAAAACTTGACCCTTTCACATATTTTAACCTTGTATTTTGAACCGGAGGGAGTACCATTCAATGCTGCTTATATACCATTAGATCCAATTTTATAGGGTGCACCAATTAGGGCATCATGAATGCTTCTTTCATCTAGTTTTCTAATTTCTACATCAGATGCTATTGGGTAACATCCTGAAAAAATGTTGCACATAATGAAACAGATCCTAAAGAGGGACACAGCCTTGGCAACTGCAGCTATTTATGATTCAATGTTTGGTGCGGAAGATGGCTCAGTTCCTGCAACCTTCCAGGTAAGCATAAACAAAATATTTTGACTGTGTAAGATTCTCGAGCTTCTCATATCCTTGTGTATTCAGGTTTTATAGATTTTATAATATTTTTTGGCACGCACATACTTTAGATCAAGGGGTTGACCATGTGATTTTATGTGGCAATGACTAAGTTTTTAACCTTATAACCTTTTGTTCTGAATTCTGCAAAATGTAGAGGCTGTGTTCTTCATCAAAACTGGTTGCAAATATTTTTTCGGGTAATGACATTTAAGTCCGAAAAGAGTAATTTGAAAACAGCTGTGTTCCCAAAAAATATTGTTAAAATATGAGTTGCAAGTGTCGATTGATATGGTTGCAAATATGATAATCTCAGTTGCAAATCAAGCATCTAAGTCTTACCGGTCACTTCTATTGATTTGTAACTATCATTATATTGAACTTTTGGGACCTAACTGTCATTGCCCTTAACATTTTCACCTTTCAATCTAATACTTTGATGATGTGACAAGATCCATTCATTTCAGTGTGCTGGGACTTGGGTTACAGCATTGAAGCATTTTGTTGTTTTGAGGATATACCTTGATGGTCACACTGTGTTATATGCTTTGTATTAGGTTATATACATGACAGGTTGGAGGGAACATTCTTCTCAGCAGAAGGCTAAAAGAAGAGGATCTGCGACCATATCCTTCCAGGACATTCAGAAACAATTTGGAAGCCAGAGTTAAATTGAAATTTAGACCCCTGTTGATGTGTAGTGAAATTTTGTTCTTCACATCAATTTTTTTTTTTTTTTTTTTTTTAATTTTAAAAATTACCGTATATCATATTTAGTTACTTTTTTTTGAATTGTGCCTCTTTCAAAAGGCGCCTTGGAAGAGGATGCTGTAAAAGCGATTGCCCATGGTAGCTTTTCTAATTTAAAACTAATAAAATTATTTTTTCTTTCATTCTCATAAATTTTCTTTGAAGCATTTGCATATTTAAAGGCAGCTTGTTCAACCCTTTCACATATACACACACAGTGTGTGTTTTAAATTAATCTATTTCTTATTATTTAATGTGTAATAATTTTTTTCTGTTGGCCATAGAAAATACTGTTTTTTTCCATAGAGAATACTGTTAAGTATTTTTTAATACTTTTAAGATTATTATTAAATTTATATTAAATGGGAACATTAATCCGCAAGTTGTTTATTTTATTTGATCGGAGTCTTTATACTTTAATCCATTATAGGCAATCATTATGAACAGATCAAAGCAGACATCAATACCAATATTCAGGCCAGGTTAGCTTAATTGATGTTTCTTCAGACATAAAGGATGTACACACACACTATTTAGTGAGCAGTGAACCTATAAACCATGAAGTGCTTATATGTCTGTCCAGGATTCACAATCTGTGATGGGAAATTGGGGTGATTCACTGAATCTGGAAAACCTTGTGTCTCCAGGCAAAGACCAGCATGCTGATGATATATGAAACCATTTTTGCCTTTAACTTCCTTCAACATGTTGCTTGTATAGAATTGAACACCTGGTTGATTTGACCATAGCTCCATCCTCCTACCGGAAATTGGGTCCTCCACAACAGCAACCTTATTAAAGTGACTTGATGAACCATTGTTCTTGTCCACCACATAGTTTATGTCATAGCCACTAGCAAGCCCATGAATTTGGCTTCCAATTTCTTTTGGCTCAAGGAAGTCATACGGGGTTTCTTTTACCGGCTTGATCTTGCCAGTGGGGATGAGTTTGTCATCCACCGGAGTGATTTGAGAGGCGAAAAGTTGGATGGTATGTGAAAGAATGTCTCCACTATCATGTCCTCTCAAGTTCCAGTAACTGTGCTGAGCTAGATTCACTGGTGTGGCTTTGTCAATAGCTTTAGCTTCCATCTTCACTATCAATTTGTTGGTTTCATAAAACGTGTATGTCACAGCAACCTCAAGTTTTCCCGGAAACCCTAGAACAGTTTGTAGGGAAAAAAAGAAAGTTAATGTTGCAAATCATGAACATATAATAAAAAAAGTAGATCAGGCCAAAAAACAAGAAGAAGGAAAAATTGCCGAAAATCCCCTATTGCAAAATTTATTGCCCAAATGTACATAGGTATTAAATTTTTGGGTTAGTTTCTTCGACTATGTACAAATGTCTTTTATTTTGTACTTAGTTGAAAATAAGTTACACACTGTTAAAAAAGAGTTGCACATGCTAAACACACATTGCATCAGGGTTCTTAATCAAATTTTAGATACCTTCGGATAATAAATTTAAAGATGGGAGATTTTTCAACAATTTTATCATAATAAAAGTACTAAGATGTTTGAATATTTGTGTCATAAGACAAGAAATATTTGTACCTTGTTCTTGGTCGGAACTAACATAGGTGAATGTGATATGACTGTCCATTTTGTAGGAAGCTACATTCCATTCAACATCACCGAAGCCTTTGAATCCACCTGATTTGAACAAGAATAATAAACATTGTGGAAATTAATTATTTAATTATTATCATATAGGCAAAAAGAGCTGATTGTATATATTGGAACAGCAAGAAGGAAAATAAAGTTATATTTTGATTATGGTTAAATAAAAAAGCCAATAAACTAGTAGTCTAATGTAATAAAAATATCCTTGTAATATAATCTCAGATATATATAATGATGAAGTGGTGAATATATATGTACCGTGGAGTGTGTTTTTGCCATCATTAGCAGGCAATTTGTAGGTTTTGCCATCTAAAGTGAATTGAGCTCCTCCAATTCTGTTAGCGACACGTCCAACTAGGGCACCAAAGTATACCGTATCATTCTGCAACATCCCAAAATAATATCTTTAAATCCCAAATTTATTTTTGATTCAAATTGAAATAATTGGTTTCTTATCTTTATTATTATAAGATACCAATTATTGCAATTATCTTTTATGTTTTAATATAAATTTGACTTTTTATCCAGAAAAATATATGTAGTGATCTATTTGTTTTTATCAAAGGATATTATTTTCTAATTGATGGGGGAAAATTCAGTGAATATTGATCATCATCTTTTTGAATCTCAATTTGTAAATTCCCAAAATGTTGAAAGAAAACCCTCAATTTTCATCAACCACTTTGTGAATCTTAATATTTAAATATTATGATTTGTGTGTACGTAAAAAACAAAACATCAAGGTTCTGAAACCCGGACCGGTCGGGGTACTGGGTTAAGGGTTAGTGGGTCAAATCGGAGTCAAACCGGAGCTAAACCGGGACTAAACTGGTGAAAAATTGAATATTTTATATTTATTAATACGAAATTATAAGGAAAAATATTAAAAATCAATTTAAAAATAAATAAAAAATAAAAAAATGGTGAACCGGTTCTGTCACCAGACCGAACCGGTTTATGATCCGGTTCACCGGTTCCCAGGCCGGACCGACCGGTCCGGGTTCCAAAACACTGCAAAACATCACTAAATTTAATTTTCTTTCGTTTAATTGCGTCATACATTGTAAGACTCAACTGAATCATAGCCAAGAACAATATCGGCCAATTTCCCTGGAAAAACAAACACGACACAAATCATTTGAAGGATATAAACATTAACACAACAAAAAAACCTTATCTTATTAAGTCGGGTTAGCTACATGGAACAAACAAGAAGAACAGAATAATTTTTATCATTAAAAAAAGGGGAGGAGAAGAAGAGACTGACCATTTTTATCAGGGACAAGTAAAGAAATTATGGTGGCACCATAGTTTGTTAACTTGATCTGAAACTGTCCTCTCTTTAGTTCATAAATTCCTATATTGGTATCTTCTGCCTGAGAAAGAAACGCATTGAGACCCAGAAGAATAAAGCAGAAAGCCAACGATATGTTAGACATAATGAAAGGATATTTCGATATATTATTAGGTTCACTGCAAAAAATGAAGCCTCAAACATCTGTATTTATGTGTACACTGAGTTGTGAAGATAAACATTGGTCATTTGCAAATTCAGGATATGGGTTTTTCTTTTAACCGTTTTGAAAACAAACCAATCCTATCCTCTACTAAATACAGAGATATGAATGAGAGAAAAGTATCTGGTTTATATTTTCAATCTGTCAATTACAATTGATAACTGAACTTTCATAAGCTAAGAGTCTCATAACAGAATGCATAACTATGTGACACGTGTAATAGCAACTTGACAACTTGTAATAGCAATTTGGCCACTTGACACGTGACTAGCTCTGATTATTCTTACTTATTATATACTCCCTCCGGTCCTAAATATAGGATATAGTTTGCAGTATAATTTGAACTATAAACTATGTCATATATTTATGACCGGAGGTAGTAACTAATATTCTCAATCTGACTGGATATGTTTGGATATAGGGCCTTAATTAGGCTATTATATCTGATTATATTTTTGTTTAGTATAATTGCACGGATTTTGTCAGAATTTTGTCATTTTCCTTAATTTTGTTGTTTACTTTCACTTGATGATCGAATTATAACTTTTACCTTTTGTAGTCAAATTATAGTTTATTTATCGCCCTTACGGCTTGTTTGGTACGATGGGAGGGGAGGGAAAGTGAGAGGAGGAATTTTTTTTTAGTTGGATTTAAAAAATTAAAATAGTGGGGCTAAGAATTTTTAATTAATTTTTTTTACTCTTTTATTTTATATCTTATCTTCATTAAAATTTTGTAACCCCACTTTTCTAATTTTTATAAAACTAACTAACTCAAATAAAATTTTCCCTCCCCTCCCCTCTAAATCCCTCATATGAAACAGACCCTAAATGAATAAGGAAGTTTGTTGGTGGAACCGAATGTAAATAAGTTGGTGTTTGGGGTGTCGGGTAAATTACATAGCACTCCTTGTGTGTGGATAACCCTCAACTATCAATTATATATTATATTTCTTAAACTCTTTTTTTGTGCGCATATAACACATCAAACTTTGATAAATATGAGTTGTATATGAATAAGTGGTGTACAAAATTAATTGTATCAGAGTTATTTGCATAAATGTAATAATTTAGAGGATTTATTATAAAGTTTTACAAATTATAGAGATTACATGTACATAATCCAAGTTTGAAAGTTATGCACTCTCTCCTGTTCTTTTTATAAGAGCAAAAAATTTGAATTGCTTTAGCTTTTTTTATAGGAGCACGACAAGAATTATCTGAACATTTAATAAGTTTTTTTCCTCTTTTTGTCCCTTATTAATTATATATATTATATTAATTAAAAGGTTAGTAATACTTGTATTTACTCTATTTCTCTCTCTTACTTTGCCCCTAATAAATAAGGGCATAGTTGGAGAAAAAAGTTTATTTCAGACATATTTATTATTTTTAACTAATTTTAACCACTTTCTTAAACCGCATAATTTGATTATCGGGCTCTTATAAATACGATCGGAGGAGTATAATTTAGAGTAATTCCATTTTTGTGCCAACACTAATCATAATGACAATTAAGGCGTTTGAATTGATTATTACAATAACAACTAGGTATTCTTCTTTGTGCCTTGCATGCACCGATGCGTATTATATGGTAATAGATCTTAAATTTGAATTTGTGGGAGTTAATTTATCCCCATGGCTTTGTTAGGTGATCATCTTGTCATTTGATCATCAATAAAAATTTAATTAATTAGCTGTTTTAAATCACTTGAATAAGACCAAAAAAATTACAGTCTATTTATCGACCCAAGAAGATAGATAGTCCCACATACAAGAAAAGGCCACAATTAGAACTGAGCCAAGTTACACTGCAAATGCATAATGATAGTAGGGTTAAGGTATCTCCACCCTCCAAGCTGGACATGTATCCGGGTTGGGAGTTTACCCGTGACCTGGAAGTAGCAGTTTTAAATCACTTGAATAAGGCTACAAAAGTTTTTCTGTAGCGAGATTGGCCGGTACCAAAAACAACTCAAAGGAAGAAGAAAATTGGGATCACAACACTAAATAATCTATTGGTACAAAAAAATAAAATATTGAATGTTTCTAACCTATTAGTTCTTCATTATTTACTGTGTAATCTATGATGTTTTTTTTATAGGAATGAAGGTGAATGCTTCCTTAGCAACTGAGAATTCTAAATTTTAGAAATATATTGCTTTGAGGGAGCTTCTAAGAGTGTGGAATCATTTTTTATTGGTCATTGTTGTCAAGTACCTTAATTTTGAACATGGTAAACTTCACCCTCCGTGATCTCTTTCATGTAGTGCTCCAACCGTCTTTGTTGTGTTACGAAACCTCAATCCTAGTTCCCTACATGTATTTCATAAGTTATAATAAGTAATAGCGAGAAAGCGTTACATATGTAACGAAACTTCATGAGTTCTTTGGATGTATTTCAAAAGCCATCAAAAGGAATGGCGGGAAAGCACTACATATGTAATGAAACTTCATGGTTGACATATATGCTCATCTGCCATAATCATGCCAATCTTTCAAGGAGCATACAGCAAGGTCTTCTTGCAGGAAACAAATTTTGTAAGAACATGTGCAATAATGATCCAAGTTTCCTTTTAGTCATCGATGTCATGGACACAACATTGTTATATTGCAGTACTTTTTTAGAGTTTAGATCAAGCAAGTGATCAAGTAAGTGAAGAAGTTTGCACTTGCAAATCAAGTGATGAGTAGAGAGATTGTTTGAGTTTTGACAACTCTTTAAATGAGACCACTCATAAGAAATTGCCTACAACATATATATTAACTATTAATAATAATTATTTAATGATAAATTAATAAAGGGTTGTTAATTATTATTAAATGATCAATAATTATGTGGTAGGGAGGTGAAAGGTGTAAGAAACAATGAGGGGACAGGAAATGAATGGATGGTGTGGTAACCTCAATGCCTCATTAATCAAAACGTTATTAAAGAAAAAACTCATTGTGTCATAACCTCATTAATTATAGTGGAATCCCAGAAGAGCCTCATTGCGGTCACTTAAACAAACCATACTCAACAAACCGTGTCAAGCAACTCATTGTGGGGATTACATATTTTCTAGATAGAAAGTGGATGGATTTTATTTAAAGACATTCGTTTGACACATACGGGTGAATATTGGCAAACTGAATCAAAGTAGTCTTACACTATATTATCAGTCCTCGTCAGTGTAGCCTTGTTTTTGGTAGGCATAGCTCGGATAATATCATAGTTGCCCAAGAAGTTATTCACTCAATGCGCAACATGTAGGGCACACAGGGTTTTATGGCCATTAAAATTGATTTGGAAAAAGCCTATGATCAAATGAACTGGAGTTTTTTTCAAAGGTATTTAGAGGAGCTACACTTGCCAGGTATGATAATTGATATCATAGATTCTTGTGTCTCTCCACCTAATATTCACAGCTGCTATGGAATGGTGAAAAAGCAGGCTACTTTGCCCCATCTAGAGTGTTAGATAAAGAGATCCCCTCTCTCCTTACTTGGTTGTTATATGCATGGAGAGATTGGCGCATTTAATACAGAAGCAAATAAGGGAAGCAGCTTGGAGACCAATCCAACTTTGTAAGAATGACCCTCCCATCTTACACCTGTTTTTCGCTGATGATATTATTTTATTTGTGGAAGCTTCTGTTCAACAAGCCTTGGAAGTAAAGCAATGTCTTGATCACTTTTGTGAAACTTCGGGATTGAAGGTGAACGCTAATAAAACACGGGTTTTCTTCTCAAGAAATGTGAACCACACAAGGAGATCTACTCTAATTAAAAGGCCAATTCTTTATCGCTTGCTGAGAGATCCACTCTAGTCTCCTCAGTTACATCAACTATCCCGGGTTATACTATGCAGACCGCCTCTTTGCTGATTAGTACTTGTGAAGATATTGAGAAGCAAAACGGGTTTCTTATGGGGTAACACCAAAGAAACGGAAAACGCATCTAGTAGCCTGGGACACGATCTGCAAATCGAAGAAGAATGGAGGTCTTGGGTTAAAACATCTTAAATATCAGAATCGATGAAGCTTACATGGCGAAATTGGGGTGGAATCTTATCAAACGGAGGGATGATCTTTGGGTAAGAGTGGTTCGTAGTAAATACCGTTGTGGGGATGATTTGATGCCGCAGATAGATCCCTCAAGGCCAGGTTCAAACACTTGGTCAGGAATTAAGAAGGCGTGGAATTCCTAGAAGATGGTGCATTTATAGATCCCATGCATAATACTGTCAGTTGGAAGCACGATCGCCATGGTGAGTTTAGAGTGAAATCAGCATACAAAGCGATAGTACAGGAAATTGAGTTGAGGGACATATCGTGGCAACGTTTATGGAAACTTAATACTATTATTCATGTGGCTTGCCCTCCACAATAAACTCCTAACTAATGAGGAAAGGGGCGTAGAGGTATGGGAGATAATAGTATTTGTACGTGGTGTGGATATCGAACAGAAAGCCTGCTCCATGTTATACGAGACGAGACTCTGGTGGATGTGCAACATATTCCTCGGAATGCGAAAATGGTTGCAGACTATGTGGCTAAGCAAGCTTTAGATGCTCTACCTGGGTATCATTCCTTCCGCTCCCCGTTTGGTGATTTGACGGTGCTCATTGAACGGGATAGGGATGCACATGCAGCTTCAATTGATGGCAAAGGTTGAGGGTATACCCTCCTCCTTCTTCTTGTATAAAAAAAAAAAAAAAAGAATGTGATTTAAAGACTTTCATTGCAAAAGTCTACCGGATAAGAGATTGATTACAATTACCTTTTATGTTTTGGCCAACAATTCATTGCAAATTTTTAGATGCATGAATTTAGTAAAGTTTTTTCTTCAACAAATCCATATTTGTAATGGGATCATAGTTAACTGTTGAAATCAAGAACTTCATGGTATCCTAGCTTTTGAGAGTCCAACATAAGTAGAGTCAGAAAAACAAAACGATCCCTTTTAAACCCATTTAAGCTGAGGGCTGCCGGGCTTTCTTAAAATATGATTATAGGATAATCGCGCTTTTAGCTTGGCCCTTTTGAACTTGAGCTTGTCAAGAGAGGGCCAGCCCGCATAACATTATTTTTTTCATTTGAGATATATTTAATTTAACCATTTTGAAAACTATATTTTTTTCAATTTTTTATTTAGTTAGTATTCATTTAAAATTGTTTTACTCCTTTATAAATAACAAAACAAGTTGTAAAAACATCAAGATATTTATGTGATTATATATCACTTTTATATTAGGGTTTATAAGGACAATTTGATTTAATTTGGTTTTTGTTATTTGGACTTAGTTTGACATTGTAATTTGCCAATAGTAGAATTATTTATGATATATATGAACTAGAAATTTTATGAGATCTTTATAGTTTTATCCGTTAAAGGCACTCATTCTTCAACATGGTTTATAGGCCGCCATGTACAGATCAAAGAAGACATCAGTATCAATATTCATGAAAGGTTAGCACAATTGATGTTTCTTCACACATAAAGGACACGCACGCACACACACACATGCAATTTAGTGAGAAGTGAACCTATAAACCATGAAGTGTTTATATGTCTGTCCAGGATTCACAATTTGTGATGGGAAATTGGGGTGATTCACTGAATCTGGAAAACCTTGTGTCTCTAAGCAAAGAGCAGCATACTGATGACCACAGCTCCATCTTCCTCCCAGAAACTGAGTGCTCCACAATAGCAACCTTGTTGAAGTGACTTGAACAACTGTTCTTGTCCACCACATAGTTTATGTCGTAGCCACTAGCAAGCCCATGAATTTGGCTTCCAATTTCTTTTGGATCAAGGAAGTCATATGGAGTTCCTTTTACCTGCTTGAGCTCACCGGTTGGGATGAGTTCGTCATTCACTGGAGTGAACTGGAAGGCAAAAAGTTGGATGGTGTGTGAGAGAATGTCTCCACTGTCATGGCCCCTCAAATTCCAATAACTGTGTTGAGCTAGATTCACTGGTGTGGCTTTATCTATGGCTTTTGCTTCCATCTTCACTATCAACTTGTTGGTTTCATAAAACATATATGCGTCACAATAACATCAAATTTTCCAGGAAACCCTAGAATATTTTAGGGAAAAAAGAAAGTTGATGTTACATATCATGGACATATAATAAAAGTTGGGAAAATTGCTGAAAATTATCCCCCATTGCAAAATTTATTGCTCAAAGATATCTAAAGACTTGGGTTGTTTAGCAAGTGCAACCCTTCTTCAGCTGTATGTAAATTGTCTTTCATTTTGTACGTAGTTGAAGATAAGTTTTACACAACTAAAGATGAGTTGCACTCGTTGAAAATATGTTGCACATGTGTTCTTAAACAAGTTTTAAGTACTTTTGGACAATAAATTTTGTAATGGAGGGATTTTTCAATAATTTTATCTTAAAAGTAATTAGATATTTGTATATGTTGTGTCACAAGCCAAGAGATTGTACCTTGTTCTTGGTCGGAACTAACATAGGTAAATGTGATATGACTGTCCATTTTGTAGGAAGCTACATTCCATACAAACATCCCCAAAGCCTTTGAAGCCACCTGATATGAACAAGTAAACATTGAAGAAATTAATTATGTAATTATCATCAGATAGGTAAAAAGAAATTGTGTCAAGAAATGCTTCATCTGCATTCCTTCTCAACCATCTTACCCATTAACTATTACTTAGTAGGAGATACTAGCATTGCTTTTTGACTTTTCGTTTATTGGTGTCAAGACTATTCCTTTGCCTTCTTTTCTTAAGTTTTTTAGTTTTCATGTTGGTGTTTTAACTATATGTAACTTGCAAAACTTGTTTTTACTTAATATCATTTTGTCTTGAATTAAAAAAATAGGCAAAAAGAGTTGATTATATATATGGGAACAAGAAGAAGAAGAAGAAAATTATACTTTGATTTTGGACCAATGAACTTGTAGACATAATTATATATATATATATATATATATATAATGATGAAATGGTTAAAATATATGTACCGTGGAGTGTGTTTTTGCCATCATTAGCAAGCAATTTCTAGGTTTTGCCATCTAAAGCAAATTGAGCTCCTCCAATTCTGTTAGCCACACGGCCAACTAGGGCACCAAAGTATACAGTATCATTCTGCAACATTCCAAATCAAAATAATCTCTTTAAATCCCAATTTTTTTATTTAAATTAAAATATATAATTGGTATATTATCTTTATTATATTAGATAAGATACATTTATATTATTATATATGAAGTGATATATTTGTTTTTAAACAAAGAATATATATTACTATTTTTTAATCATATATATTACTATTTTCTAATTGATGGGGGAAAATTCAGTGGATCATCATCTTTTTGAATCCCAGTTTGTTAATTCCCACAATGTTCATACAAAACCCCTCCACGTATTAACCAGTTTATAAATTTTTATAAGCAACTTTTTTCTTAATTGCACAAAATGAAATGGTGGTTAAGATTAGTTAAAATTATTAAATTTGTCAAAAATGTCACATTTTTCCAAATATGCCCCTATTTATGAAAATAGTATAGAAGAGAGAATGAGTAAAAAAATAAGAGAGAGAATGAGTATAAAATATGAGAAAGAATTGGTAATAAATGATTAATGAAAGAGAATTAGTAGTGAGTAGGGGATAATTAATATAAATATATATATTTAATAGGGGTAGAAAAGAAAAAAGTTGTTTAAATTTTAAGACACAAGAAAAAAGCTACTTATATTAAGGATCAATCCTAAGAAAGAGAAAGTTTCTTATAAAAAGGACCAGAGGGGGTATATATTACCATCCGTCCTAAATGTATGACCTAATTTGTAATGCAAATTGTACTAAAATCTAGGTCCTACATTTAAGATTGGAGGAGTATTATGATTTCTTTGTTAAAAATATAAAACTAAAGGGAAAATTAAAATAAAGGACCTTGAGAAAATCATATTTATTATAAAGGACAATAAAAATTATACTTACTTAGAAAGTCCAAACATCATAATATAAATTTTAAATTGCTAAATTGTCCTAACAAAACTTCCTCCACTATCTATTATATTCATAATTAAAAAATAACTAAAATCAAAACTAAAACCGCCCATCATCATGGTATCTTTTTTTCAACAAGTTTCAGATTCATGCAATCTATACATTATTTAATTAACAACAATTAAACTCAAATTTTTTAATATTTTTTCACCAAGTTCTACATTCATTTAATCAATATATCGTTCAATTATTTAGATATAATCAATTATTTATATGTTTTTTAATTTTATTAACATTAAATGAATTTTCTTAACACACATAAATTTTCTTCTAAAATGAAAATAAATCATATAAAATTTCTTAGTATAACATATATAATATAAAGGGTTAATGTGCAAATCTACCAATGAAGTATTGTCCGAGGAGTGTCCACCACAAATATCTTTTAAAAGGGGTAAAAATACCAATGAAGTTTTAAAAATGGGCATCCACTATAATTTTCGTTAAATTCATACTGATGGCGTTAAATCATAAGAGAAGAAAACCCCTAACGGCGTTAGTACGGATTTAACGGAAATTGTGGTGGATGCCCCTTTTTAAAACTTCATTGGTATTTTTACCTCTTTTAAAATATATTTATGGTAGACGCTCCTCGGACAATAATTCATTGGTAGATTTGCACCTTAACCCTATAATAAATTATAAAAGATCATGAGTTTTGTTAAAATTATATCATTTTTATTTTTTTAATTAAATTTTTTGTTGATTTTTAAAGAATGTGTAATTTTTTTTCCATAGATATCTATGCAAGTTTTAAAAAAATGAAAATTGAGAAAATTTTTTGTTTAATTCAGTGAAATTATAATTTTGTATTGGTTTTAAAAATAGAATATGGGAGAGAATGTAGGAGGGAATGCAAGAGATTTTGTTAGGAGCATTTTAGTATTTTCAATTTTATATTTTTGTGTTTGGTCTTTCTAAATAATTATAATTTTATGGTCCTTATTAATAAATATCTTTTCCTTCATGTCCTTTATTCTAATTTTTCCAAAACTAAATCAAGTTTTCTTCTGTTAGTATCATACCTTGTAAGACTCAACTGAATCATAGCCAAGGACAATATCAGCCAATTCCCCTGGAGAAACAAACACGACACAAATCATTTGAAGGATATGACAAGAACAACAATAGCTCTTATTCCACTAAACAGGATTGGCTACATGAGACAGAAGACAACAACAAGAAGAAGAACGTAATTTCTATCATAAAAATTGAAGAAAAAACGAAGAAGAAGAGACTAACCATTTTTATCAGGGACAAGTAAAGAAATGATGGTAGCACCAAAATTTGTTAATTTGATCTGAAATTGTCCTCTCTTTAGTTCATAAATTCCTATGTTGGTATCCTCTGCATGAGAAAGGAAAATATTGAGGCTCAGAAGCAA
Source organism: Inga laurina (assembly GCA_963855925.1). Lineage (NCBI taxonomy): Eukaryota > Viridiplantae > Streptophyta > Magnoliopsida > Fabales > Fabaceae > Inga > Inga laurina. The sequence continues at coordinate 14,310,842 of OY979707.1, forward strand.
TGCTGTGAAAACCGGACCGGACCAAATGGTCGGACCAGTGCCCGGAAGGGCTTTCGGCTCGTTTAGCATGATTCAACCGTTTCACCATTTGGATCGTTTCAAGCCGCTTTAGACCGGCAATTGGGCCGGGAACTGGGGTTGAACAGGGAACTGAAGTGGTTGAACCGAGAACTATTTATTGGTATTATTGACATATTATTGTATTATTTTTAATGATTTCAATGTATTAGAACTTAGGATTTAGGAAACATGATACATATACTCTTTTGTATGTGTTTATTTTTAAGTAATGTTAAAATTTCATATTTTTTTTATGTTTATATAATTATATATACGTATAATATTATGTTTATTTAATTACTA